>JASGCC010000049.1:1800000-2083534 GCA_030067915.1 Hydractinia echinata | reverse complement strand
CATGTGAACCTTACAATGAACATGGTTACCTTACAATGAACATATGTGCCTTACAATGAACATGTCTACCTTGCAATGGACACGTCTACCTTACACTAAACATGTTTGCCTTACCCTGAACATGTCTACCTTATAGTGAACATGTCTATCTTACATGGAACATGTCTACCTTACATTCAACATGTGTACCTTAGAATGAACACGTCTACCATACAATGGACACGTCTACCTTACACTGAAATTGTCTGCCTTACACTAAACATGTAACCTTACAATGAACAAGTGTTCCTTACAATGAACATGTCCACCTTATACTGAACATGTCTATCTTACAATGAACATGTGTACCTTCCAATGAACATGCCTACCGTACCGTGAACATGTCTACCACAAATGAACACGTCAACCTTACAGGGAACATGTCTACCTCATAATGAACATGTTCGCCTTACAATGAACAAAGGTGTCCTACAATGAACATATGTATCTTACAATAAACACGTCTACCGTACAATGGACATGTCTGCCTTACACTGAACATGTCCGCCTAACACTGCCTGACTTACACTAAACATATCCGCCTTACACTGAACATGTCCGTCTTTTTGCTGAATTTGTCTGATTTACACTAAACATGTAACCTTACAATGAACAGGTGTGCCTTACAATAAACGTGTCTACCTTATACTGAACATGTTTACTTCATAGTGAACATGTTTACCTTACAATGAACATGTCTACCTTATAGTGAACATGTCTATCCAACAATGAACATGTCTGCATTACATTGACCATGTGTGCCCTACAATGAACATGTGTACCTTAGAATGTACACGGTTACCTTATAGTGAACATGTGTACCTTATTATGAACATGTGTACGTGACAATGAAAATGTGCACCAAACAATGAACATGTGAACCTTACAATGAAAACGACTATCACACAATGGACACGTCTAACTCACACTGAACTTGTCCGCCTTACGCTGAACATGTCCGCCTTACACTAAACATATAACCTTACAATGAACATGTGTGCCTTACAATGAACATAGTTGCCTTACAGTGAACACGTGTACCTTAATTAGAACATGTGTAGGGGGACAATGAAGAAGTGTTTAACCATACAATGAACATGTGAACCTTACAATGACATGGTTACGCTTACAATGAAACATGTGTGCCATACAATGAACATGCGTACCTTACCAATTGACCCATCTACCCTTACACTGAACATGTCTGCCTTACACTAAAACATGTATACCTTACATGAACGTGTCTACTTTATAGTGAACATGTCTACCTTACAATAAACATGTCTACCTTACAATGAACATGGTTACCTTACAATGAACATGTTTGCTTTAACAATGAACATGGTTACCTATAGTGAACCATGTCTACCATACAATGAATACGTCTACCTTACACTGAACATGTCCGCCTTACACTAAACATGTATTCCTTACAATGAACATGTCTACTTTATAGTGAACATGTCTACCTTACAATGAACATGTCGACCTCTATGGTGAACATGTCTATCCTACAATGCACATGTCTACCAATTACCTTGAACATGTGTGTCCCTACAATGAACATGTGTACCTTAGAATGTTCACGGTTAACCTTACAGTGAACATGTGCACCTTATTATGAACATGTGTACGTGACAATGAAAATGTGCACCATACAATGAACATGTGAACCTTACAATGAAAACGACTATGCACACAAAGGACACGTCTACCTCACATTGAACTTGTCCGCCTTACGCTGAACGTGTCCACCTTGCACTAAACATGTAACCATACAATGACATGTGTGCCTTACAATGAACATGGTTTACCTTACAGTGAAACGTGTACCTTATTATAAACATGTGTACGTGACAATGAATTGCTGCACCATACAATGAACATGTGTACCTTACAATTGACCCGTCTACCTTACACTGAACATGTCCGCCTTACACTAAACATGTATACCTTACAAATGAACGTGTCTACCTTGTAGTGAACATGTCTACCTTACAATGAACATGTCTACCTTACAATGAACATGGTTACCCTTACAATGAACATGTGTTCCCTTACAATGAACATGTGTACCTTACAATGGACATGTCCGCCTTACACTGAACATGTCCGGCTTTCGCTGACCTTATTTGCCTTACACTAAACATGTAACCTTACAATGAACAAGTGTGGCCTTACAATGAACATGGTTACCTTACAGTGAACATGTGTACCTTATTATGAACATGTGTACGTGACAATCAAAATGTGCACCATACAATGAACATGTGAACCTTACAATGAACATGGTTACCTTACAATGAACATGCCTTACAATGAACATGTGTACCTTACAATGCACACGTCTAACTTACACTGAACAAGTCCGCTTTACACTAAACATGTATACCTTACAATGAACGTGTCCACTTTATGGTGAAAATCTATACCTTAAAAATGACCATGTCTGCCTTACAATGAACATGTGTACCTTACAATGAACATCTGTACCTTACAATGAACATGGTTACCTTATATTGATCATGTCTACCATACAATGAACATGTTTACCTTACACTGAACATTTTTACCTAACACTTACAATGGACACGTCTACCTTACACTGAACATGTCCGCCTTACACTAAACATGTATACCTTACAATGAACATGTCTACCTTACAGTGAACATGTCTACCTTACAATGAATATGTCTACCTTACACTGAACAGGTCTGTCTTACAATGAACATGTCTACCGTACAGTGAACATGTCTACCACAAATGAACACGTCAACCTTACAGTGAACATGTCTACTTTATAGTGAACATGTCTACCTTACAATGAACATGTCGACCTTATGGTGAACATGTCTATCCTACAATGAACATGTCTACATTACCTTGAACATGTGGGTCCTACAATGAACATGTGTACCTTAGAATGTACACGGTTACCTTACAGTGAACATGTGTACCTTATTATGAACATGTGTACGTGACAATGAAAATGTGCACCATACAATGAACATGTGAACTTTACAATGAAAACGACTATCACACAATGGACACGTCTAACTCACACTGAACTTGTCCGCCTTACGCTGAACATGTCCGCCTTACACTAAACATGTAACCTCACAATGACATGTGTGCCTTACAATGAACATATTTCACTTACAGTGAACATGTGTACCTTATTATGAACATGTGTACGTGACAATCAAAATGTGCACCATACCATGAACTTGTCTGCCTTAGAATGAACATGTGTACCTTACAATTGACCCGTCTACCTTGCACTGAACATGTCCGCCTTACACTAAACATGTATACCTTACAATGAACGTGTCTACCTTATAGTGAACATGTGTGCCTTACAATGAACATCTCTACCTTACATTGAACATGTGTGCCTTACAATGAACATGTGTGCCTTACAATGAACATGGTTACCTTACAATGAACATGTGTGCCTTACAATGAACATGTGTTCCTTACAATGGACATGTCCGCCTTACACTGATCATGTCCGGCTTTCGCTGACCTTATTTGCCTTACACTAAACATGTAACCTTACAATGAACAAGTGTGCCTTACAATGAACATGGTTACCTTACAGTGAACATGCGTGCCTTACAATGAACATTGTTACCTTACAATTAACATATCTGCCTTATAATGAACATGCGTACCTTACAACGGACACGTCTACCTTACACTGAACATGTCCACATTACACCAAAAATGTATACCTTACAATGAACATGTCTACCTTATAGTGAACATGTCTACCTTACAATGAACATGTCTACCTTACATTGAACATGTGTGCCTCACAATGAACATGTGTGCCTTACAATGAACACAGTTACCTTACAGTGAACATGTGTACCTTATTATAGACATGTGTACGTGACAATCAAAATGTGCACCATACAATGAACATGATCGTGTTACAATGAACAAGTGTACCTGACATTGAAAATCTGATCACAACAATGAACATGGTTACCTTACAATGAACATGTGTGCCTTACAATGAACATATGTACCTTACAATGGACACGTCTAACTTACACTGAACATGTCCGCTTTACACTAAACATGTATACCTAACAATAAACATGTCCACCTTATGGTGAACATCTATACCTTACAATGAACAGGTCTACCTCACATTGAACATGTGTGCTTTACAATGAACATGTGTACCTTACTATGAACATGTCTGCGTTACACTAAACATGTCCGCGTTGCACTAAACATGTCTACCATACAATGAACATGTATGCCTTACAATGATCATGTGTGCTATACAATGATCATGTGTGCCTTACAATGAACACGGTTAACTTACAGTGAACATGTGTACCTTCTTATGAACATGTGTACGTCACAATGAAAATGTGCACCATACAATGAACATGTGAACCATACAATGAAAACTACTATCACACAATGGACACGTCTAACTCACACTGAACTTGTCCGCCTTACGCTGAACGTTTCCGCCTTACACTAAACATGTAACCCTACAATGAACATGTGTGCCTTACAATGAACATGGTTACCTTACAGTGAACATGTGTACCTTATTATGAACATGAGTACGTGACAATCAAAATGTGCCCCATACAATGAATTTGTCTGCCTTAGAATGAACATGTGTACCTTACAATTGACCCGTCTACCTTGCACTGAACATGTCCGCCTTACACTAAACATGTATACCTTACAATAAACGTGTCAACCTTATAGTGAACATGTGTGCCTTACAATGAACATTTCTACCTTACATTGAACATGTGTGCCTTCCAATGAACATGTGTGCCTTACAATGAGAACGGTTACCTTACATTGAACATGTGTGCCCTTCAATGAACATGTGTACCTTACAATGAACATGTCTACCATACAATGAACATGTGTACGTGACAATGAAAATGTGCGCCATACAATGAACATGTGAACCTTACAATGAACATGTCTACCTTACATTGAACATGTGTGCCTTACAATAAACATGTGTACCTTACAAAAAAAACGACTATCATACAATGGACACGTCTACCTTATAGTGAACATGTTACCTTACAATGAACATGTGAACCTTACAATGAACACGGTTACCTTACAATGAACATATGTGCCTTACAATGAACATGTGAACCTTACAATGGACACGTCTAACTTACACTGAACATGTCCGCTTTACACTAAACATGTATATCTTACAATGAACGTGTCCACTTTATTGTGAAAATCTATACCTTAAAATGACCATGTCTGCCTTACAATGAACATGTGTACCTTACAATGAACATCTGTACCTTACAATGAACATGGTTACCTTATAGTGAACATGTCTACCATACAATGAACATGTTTACCTTACACTGAACATTTCTACCTAACACTTACAATGGACACGTCTACCTTACACTGAACATGTCCGCCTTACACTAAACATGTATACCTTACAATGAACATGTCTACTTTATAGTGAACATGTCTACCTTACAATGAACATGTGCTCCTTAGAATGTACACGGTGACCTTACAGTGAACATGTGTACCTTATTATGAACATGTGTACGTGACAATGAAACTGTGCACCATACAATGAACATGTGAACCTTACAATGAAAACGACTATGACACAAAGGACACGTCTACCTCACACTGAACTTGTCCGCCTTACGCTGAACGTGTCCACCTTGCACTAAACATGTAACCTTACAATGAACATGTGTGCCTTACAATGAACATGGTTACCTTACAGTGAACACGTGTACTTTATTATGAACATGTGTACGTGACAACGAAAATGTGCACCATACAATGAACATGTGAACCTTACAATGAACATGGTTACCTTACAATGAACATGTCTGCCTTAAAATGAACATGTGTACCTTACAATTGACCCGTCTACCTTACACTGAACATGTCCGCCTTACACTAAACATGCATACCTTAAAATGAACGTGTCTACCTTATAGTGAACATGTCTACCTTACAATAAACATGTCTACCTTACAATGAACATGGTTACCTTACAATGAACATGTGTGCCTTACAATGAACATGTGTACCTTACAATGGACATTTATGCCTTACACTGAACATGTCCGACTTTCGCTGACCTTGTCTGCCTTACACTAAACATATAACCTTACAATGAACAAGTGTGCCTTACAATAAACATGTCTACCTTATACTGAACATGTCTATCTTACAATGAAGATGTCTACCTTACATTGAACATGTGTGCCTTGCAATAAACATGTGTACCTTACAAAAAACACGACTATCATACAATCGACACGTCTACCTAATAGTGAACATGTCTACCTTACAAGGAACATGTCTACCTTACATTGAACATGCGTGCCTTACAATGAACATTGTTGCCTTACAATGAACATATATGCCTTACAATGAACATGTGTACCTTACAATGGACACGTCTACCTTACACTGAACATGTCCGCGTTACACCAAAAATGTATACCTTACAATGAACATGTCTACCTTATAGTGAACATGTCTACCTTACAATGAACATGTCTACCTTACACTGAACATGTGTGCCTTACAATGAACATGTGTGCCTTACAATGAACACAATTACCTTTCAGTGAACAGGTGTACCTTATTATGAACATGTGTACGTGACAATCAAAATGTGCACTATACAATGAACATGTTCGTCTTACAATGAACAAGTGTACCTGACAATGGACACGTCTAACTTACACTGAACATGTCCGCTTTACACTAAACATGTATACCTTACAATGAACATGTCCATCTTATGGTGAAAATCTATACCTTACAATGAACATGTCTGCCTTACAATGAACATGTGTACGTTACAATGAACATCTGTACCTTACAATGAACATGGTTACCTTATAGTGAACATGTCTACCATACAATGAACATGTTACCTTACACTGAACATTTCTACCTAACACTGGACATGTCTACCTTACAGTGAGCATGTCTGCCATTCAATGAACATGTCTAGTTAGACATGTTGCAAAGGCGTCAGATTTGCAAGCATGAAAAACATAGGGCCTATTGTAAGGAATGCAGGGGAAGTCAGATTTGCGAGCATGAGAGACAGAGGGCTTGCTGCATAGACTGCAAGGGTAGTCAGATTTGCGACCATCAAAGGGTTAAATCCACCTGCAGGGACTTCGGGGGTGGAATCTTCTGCGACCATAAAAAACGAAGGCGGGAATGCCCCATATGCGATCCCGGTGGCCATCTCGCCCATAATGTACGCGACCGAGTCCACAAAGCCCTACAAGGAAACAAGGAGCTTAGTTCCCGGGAGTATCTATGACTAAGCTGCGGGCCCATATTGAAGCTCAGTTTTCTGGGGGTATGACCTGGGACAATTATGGTAAGTGACATATTGATCACAAGGTGCCAATTAAATATAAGGAAAATGGGGATGCTCCATCGCTTATCGAGGTAGCGGAAACGCTGCACTATTCCAATACACAACCTATGTGGGCGAGTGAAAACATGTCAAAGGGCAATCGTTTCGTCTCAGAATAAAGAGACATGGCGACAATAGCTGTTCTTGTTGCGGGTACCGCGATTAACGCATTAGCCTTCAGTGCAACGAACTATCTATTTAGCAAACTATCAGGACACGGTGGGGCCGAACGGAAAAGACACGATAAGGCCATGGAACAACTACAAGCAGCCCAGGCTAAATGGGTACAAGATCGACAGGCAAAGATCGACTGGTTCGGCAAGCAAAGGGAACTGCAAATAAGGGCCGGTAAAAGCCTAAAAGTGTTGGACGACGACGACGATACGCCATCCAAGCCACAACAAGATGGCGAGCTTACATTCATTATTGGCTCATTAATTAATGGCATACAAATATCTGTAAACGTTTTTAACATGTATAATAAACATGTCAAAGGCATCACATAGTATTACCGATGAGGAGGCGGAAAAGCTAAGCCAAATTTACTATACCCCAGAACACCTCTGGGCTGGACGGAGGGCTATCAAATTACTCGCAAAGGAGAGCGGCCTATCCAAAAAGAAGGTCACCCACTGGTTGAGTAGACAACTCTTGTGGCTGATACATATAAAGGGCCCGAAACGTATCGACTATCCGCATTTTACCATTACCAGACCCAACGAAATATCCTCTATATGCCCCACGATAGGGTATATGGTAGTACTTACAAGTACATTCTCACGGGTATTGACGTGGCTTCGAGATATAAGGTAGCTAGGCCCCTACGTACCAAAAAAGCCAGCGAGGTCGCGGATATGATCAAAGACATCTACAGGGAGGGCCTTTACGATACCCCAAGATTTTTCAGTATGATAATGGTAGTGAATTCAAGTCAGCAGTAACGAAGCTGTTAGAAGGTAAAGGTGTTGAGATTAAACGGGCTACCACAAAATACCACCATACTTTCACAGCCTTTGTAGAGTCTTATAACAAGGTACTCGCGGAAAGGCTCTTCAAACCCCAAGATGCGCAAGAGTTGGTCTCCGGGGAAACTAGTACCATTTGGGTGAAACACTTGTATGCTATCGTCAAAGGTGTCAACAATACCAAGACCGCCATGATTGACCTAAAACCTAACAGGGCGATTAAACTCAAGAATACCCCGAGGAAAAGCCCTTACCCGGGGATGGGTTGTACCTTTACCTCTTGCAGCCAGGGGAGGAGCATGCTGATTCGAAAAGGCGCGCAACCGACGCCGTTTGGAGTAGGAAAATGTATAGGTTGGATCGTATTGTAGCAGGCAGTCGTGTTTTGTACTATTTGAAAGACGGTCCTGATCGTAGTTTTGTTGCGGAAGAATTGATGCAGGTGCCAGAGGATGTTCAGGTACCTCCAGGGGGTGTTAAGGAGTGGTAATATTTTTTATGGCTTATCAAGGCCACAAAAAATAAGCACTCATTCCGCAAGGCTTAGGAGACGTTCATGCGTGTAGTTTTCACCAGGCCGGGGCATATCAAAGAGTGGTAATAGTTCTTCAGGCGCTCATCTAAAGCATCATCATCATCTTCGTCATCTTTATTCGGATCCTTTAAATAATCCAAAGGATGTAGTGTATAGAACGGGTACCCATATACGATACCTTTGATAACATTGGGTTCATTTTCCAGATCAATATCGCCTAGGCGTCTATCTGGTATCGGAAAGTTGAGTATATCGCCTATTGTTGCTATATCAGCCAAATCCGATAGCCTCAACTCCCTATCCTTGATGACTTGATAGCAGAATGCGCCATGGTTGTTTTCATTAGCATCAACAATATGGAGCCCCAGACGTTGAATATCAGCCTCTAGATCCTCGTCTGTCCCGTCTCCTGCAAATGTCCCCCATGCCTTTTCGCCTGACGCCAGCCTGTTTAACAGCTCTTCGTCGGTAGTGTATTCAAAGCCCTCGTAGTATAGTCCATCTCGATATTTAAGATTTTCCAGGCAGGTAGGACAATAACCAGCCACTGACCCCGCGTTGATACAACATCGTAGTACGGGTACATTGATCTTCCTGTAATCCCTTGTAAATTGTTGTGTTTTTATGTATGCCTCCATCTTTTGATATTTCAATGGTTTTTAACATACAACCAAACGGGTCTAAAATGTATATTTTTCCAAAGCGTCCCTACACTTTAGAAAAATTAAACCTATTCCGCTAGCTCCAGGAGACGTTCATGCGTGCAGTGCTCGCCAAGCCTGAAATGTCTCACACGCTCGGGGTTTACCTCGATACATCCACGCTCCCTGAGTCAGTTGTAGTGTACGATGGCATTTGGTGTCTCTGCCAGTACGACAATCTCACCCCTGGGGTGGTCAACAAGTTTGTTTCTAATCTTTTGCGCCTCATACCCCTGCTGGCCACAGATGGCGAGGTATGGAAAGGGGTCGTTGTTGTTCTTCCAGGTCACAACCATGCCGTTATCTTTTCCAGGATCTTCTAGGTAAGGCACGGCACGTTGCTGTAATGCTTCTACTTGATCTTGGAGCTCCTCAAGCTCGTCCTCCAGGAAGACAATTTGACCCTCATTGGTCTCTAAATCACCCGCCATTATAGCCATGGCCGTATCTCTGTCCTCGATTGCTGCAGCAAGCCTTCGCATTTCCCTGGGTAGCACCTCTTCTACAACCCACTCCAAAAATGATTCTGCTTCGGACTGACCACACCTCAACAGAAAGCAATAGAGGCCGGATTCAGTCAGTAAAATTGTATTTGGTTGGGTGTGGACAGATCTGTCCACACCTTGGAGATCGGGAAAAGTGGTACCTAACCGCATTTTATACTTGTCGGGAACATATCTCTGAATGGCTTTTACTCCCGCCCCTCGCTTATATCCTGCGGCCCTCCAAACATCGGAGGCTACGATACATTGACCTTTATCCTCGACATAAAATGATCGGACTTTTTTTCCTTGGAAATAATCAACTGCTGTAAGAGACATCTTTGCTCTACCTTCAGGTAGAATTTGGATTTTCCGCATGGTCACTCGAGAATTTTACAAGTCCTGGGGTGTTCCAACCTCACGTACAAGCATGCATGTTTGGATTTTTTCAATTCACCCTTTATATCATCCCAATCGGATATCATATTCGTCTCCTCGTCTATGATCCTCACTTCCGAGCGTTCATGAGGGTACCACAAAAACAGGGCTTTTTTCTGCCTTCGAAGGTTCTTGTGGAGGGCAGTATACGATTACGTTAGCAGCCATAAACTATGCTTGCGATGCCAACCACTGATGGCCAGCTCAAGTAGGGATTGTCGCCGCTTGTCGAGATTTTCATCAGCTATACACTCGTCTATTATGAAAAGGGTGTGTTCGCCCTTATAGCTCATCTTTAGGATCGATCATAAAGACATAGGGGTCTTTCCAGAGCGATGCCCTTTCCAAATAGGTGGTATTCCATCGCATAGTAGGGAACAACACGACTATGTTGCAATAGTGCTTTTTATACTCATTCTCAAGCATGTTTAGGACAAGCTGCGTTTTTCCGCAACTTGTCGGGCTCGTACAAATTCAGGTATGGGGACTTTTAATAACGTCTAATGCCATTTAATCCTATCTACTTTTGGTATAATGCAAGAGCATCCGGCACAAATCAACACACCACCGTGATTGTTTACCAAAGACCCCCGGCAGGCAGGGCAGAGCTTGGTATTCATAGTCTTATATTCGTGGGGTAGCGGAGAATAGGTTAATTTACCTTGTAGGCACCTCAAAACCTTGCGGTACCTCGCAAGGAGCAGTACCTTTTCCGGGCTCTCAGGGGGTGCCCCGATGAGTTCGATGTACTGGGATATAATGTCGTACGTCAGGAGGGTGTAAAGAAGTAGGTAATTCTCATCCTGTTGAAACCCTCTAATTTCCCTGTCTATTCCGATGGGGTCTACTTCGTGTTCAATAACAGGGTCCTTGCATTTGGTACGCCGCATCTCCTTCGCCCTAGCTAGGAAACCTATACAACTCTTCGTACTACTAA
Organism: Hydractinia echinata; assembly: GCA_030067915.1. Lineage (NCBI taxonomy): Eukaryota > Metazoa > Cnidaria > Hydrozoa > Anthoathecata > Hydractiniidae > Hydractinia > Hydractinia echinata. The sequence continues at coordinate 2,072,001 of JASGCC010000049.1, read as the reverse complement.
TACCCCTAATTTTGAACATGTCTGGGGGGAACACTTTTTTACATTTGTAACAACATTTTACCTCCATTTATATATTTACCTTGAGTGTTCGTGCAATACCCTGGTAACATCGGCAAGCGTCGGATACTTACCGGTTTCTATATACTTATAGGGTATTTCTATTTGCCCTAAGAGGCCAATAGAAATTTTAATAGGTGGTCTATTCCGAGACATATCGGTTGCCCTTCGACATATTTTCGCTTGCCCACATGGGTTGGGTATTGGTGTAGTGCAGCCTACTAGCAACATCATTAAACGATGGAGCATCCCCATTTTCTCTATATTTAATTGGCACCTTGTGATCAATGTGCCACCATCATAATCATCATTCTCGGCTTAACGTCCGTTTTCCATGCTAGCATGGGTTGGACGGGGTATATTAATGACCCTCTTCCAATCTGATCTAGACTGTGTTAGATCTAAACTCAACTTCCTCTGTATCAAGTCTGTCCTTATAACCTCCTGCCAAGTCTTTCCCGGTCTTCCTCTGGGCTTTGCCCCAGGAACTATCAAGTCTCTACACTTCCTTACCGAATTATCCTCATCCATTCTTTCCAAGTGCCCCAGCCAATTCCATCTTCTTATCTGGATAACATCTTTAATTCTACGGATACTTAGCCTGCTTCTTAGCTCATCTGAACTCTTTCTGTCTCTCAGACTGGCGTTACACATCCACCTAACCATTCTCATATCATTCCTTTCTAAACGGTCAAGATCTTCCTGCTTCACTGCCCATGTCTCACTACCGTACAACATAACACTTCTTACACAGGCCTCATACAACCTACCTTTTACCTCAATTGACAAGACTCTGCTAGTCAACAAAGGCAGTAACTCTCTGAACTTTTTCCAAGCAGAACCTATCCTGCAAGTAACACTTCTTCCAACACCCCCTTCACTGCCCAGCACATCACCTAAGTAACAGAAGTTCTCAACTATCTCTAACGAGCCACTGTTGTACATCATTAAAGCTGGAAATACTTCATTCTCTATAATCTCACCTTTGCAACGCTTGCATACAAACTGAATTTCAGCTCTTAATTTTCCGTCAATACTACTGCACTTCTTATGTACCCAATGCTTGCAAGTCTGACAAAAAATTGAGTTACTACCAACCCCTTTCCTGCAAACTCCACAAGGCCACTTTCCAACTACAAGGTCACACTTGGCTGCAATGCTACTAATCATGACTTTAGACTTTGCTGTGTTCACCCTTAGCCCTTTCTCTTCTAGTCCTTTTTTCCACTTCTCAAACTTTTCAACTAATTCTTCCATCGACTCTGCTATGAGAACCAAATCATCGGCATACAATACCTCCCATGGACAACCTGTTCTGAACTCCATCGACAGCGCTTCTAAGACTAGAACAAACAACAAAGGACTAGATACAGAACCCTGATGTACACCAACATTTACACTAAATTCATCAATAAGTGAATCTTTAATCCTGACACGACTTCTAGCATTGCTGTACATAGACTGTACCATCGTAACTAGCCACTCATCCACACCTAATTTTCTCATAGCCCACCAAATACCTTTACGTGGCACTCTATCAAAAGCTTTCTCTAAATCTACAAAGGCAAAATAGAGATTCTTTCTCTTTCCTAAATACTTTTTCTGAAGCTGTCTGAGTAAAAATATTGCATCTGTAGTTCCACGCCCTGGAACAAAACCAAATTGCATCTTATCTATATCAATTCTTTCTCTAAGTAACTTATCAATCACTCTTTCAATAACTTTCATTACTTGATCAACCAACTTCAAACCTCTATAGTTACCTCTTTCTAATGCATCACCCTTGCCCTTGAAACAATTCACTATTACACTCGACTGCCAGGTCATCCCCTCAGAAAACTGAGCCTCAACATGGACCCGAAAAGTCCCAATATCGCAACCTATGTACTCCTGAGAACTAAGCTTCTTATTTCCTTGTAGGGCCTCATAAGTTCTGCTGCGTACAACATTAGCAAGATGTCCGGCAGGCTTACATATGGGACAATACCGCCTTCCTTTTTCATGCTCGCAGAAGCTTCTACCTCTGTAGTCTTTACAATAGTATCTATTCCTACCATGTTTGCAAATCTGACCTTACAGTCCTTACACGTTGATCTTATCCTGCCATGTTCGCTGCATATTTCTCCTCCCCCACAGTCCTTGCACTGTGATCTTTGCCTACCATGCTCGCTGCAGATACCCCCACCTCCACACTCTTTGCAACGAGATATCCGCCTTTCATGCGGGCACTTTGTACGCCCTTTTGACGCCCTGCTAGCATCGAGGCATTTGATGCACATTTTTGTTTGACCATTCCCCATGATCCTAAAGTTGCCCAAAGAAAGATAGTGTTTACATCTCGAGCATTTCTTAGCCTCCTCCATGTTGATTTCTATTTGTCTCTACGACAAACAGAAATTTTACTAGACGCTCATTTCGGAGGTATCAAATATTTTTTATACCATCCCTGTTTGATTGCGTATTCGTCGAATAAAATCGCTGCCGTCATATGGCCGGCGAGTTTCAGGCCGTCCTCCAGGTCCATCTTTGCCCCAGGTCTAGAAACCCCTAGGGCCTTTTTCGCACCCATAGCTATGTATACGATTGTATACGATACTAGTCTGACTGATTCCCATAAGGAGTCAATAACCATGGTTTCTTTTGGGCTAATGTTGCTTAATGTTGCTGTACTCATTTATATTACAACATTTTAAACATTTCAATATGAGGCCGGGCTTTGCCCTATTTCCCCTTCTGGGGCTCTGGATTAGTCGCTGGCTTATTAGATTCTCCACCATTTTTAGGGGCAAATCTGTACCAAACGCCTACTCCTATCGCAAGCACGGCAAGCGTACCTACGCCGTACATGTATACCGACTGTACGGAACTTGCCCCAGAAGAGGCTTTGACTGTAGGCTCTACAGTACCCTCTTCTTGTTTCATTTCTTCCTTTCTTTTTTTCATCAGTGCGGCCAACTTTTGTCCCTGGGCCACACGCCCCGGATGCTTTACTGGTTTTGTAATGACTCTCTCTTCTTGTTTCTCTTCTTCACTCATTTTATATTATACCGCCCGAGGCTCTTCCTTAGTCCCCTCCTCCTCCTGTTTCTTTTTACCCATATGCCGGGCTGTATTACCTGCTACCAAGATAGGTGCCAGACACCTCCCAATGGTGCAGTACACCAGTACACCAAGGTCCGTCATGCTGTCCCTGATGATGGGGTCCTCCTCAATGTCCCTGCGCAATTCGTCGACAGAGTCAATATCCACTATGTTCCCAATCATGCTGACATATAGGTTGATAACATGGGTAGACAGTGCCCTAGCAGTTTTCTCCCCCTTCTCCTGAAGCTCACGCTGAAGGTACTCGGTATGGACCTTGTCAATGGCTTCATCAGGTGCCTTGTCGACAAACCCTTCTGTGCATTTTTTCGGCAGAAGATGTCCTTTCCTCAGGGCCTCCTTCAAAGCCTGACGCCTATCGATGGGTTTCTCTACATGCTCATATTCTGTAGGGGCTGTGTCGAATACTTGTGCAAGGTCAGACATCTTTATTAATAGTCTTTTGTAACGAAAAAAACAAAATGCGATCATGGCATAGGGTAAAATTACACCAATACACAAACACACTTCCATTTATAGCAAGCGTGTTTGATCAACCGCGCTAGACTACATTCTACTCGGAGATATATCGATTACCTTTCGTTTGATTATCTGAAACCCACAAGGTCTGCATGTTGGTGTAGTGGAGTCTTGCAATTTGCACCTCTTCGTTGGGGTATACCCCGTTCTCCCTATACTTTAGTGGCACCTTGTGATCGAACTGCCATTGCCCTCTATTCCCCCAGTTTATACCGCCTTTAAATTGGGCCTGGATGTGCCTCATAAATGTAACAATATCACATCCCAGATATTCCTGGGATGCTATCTCTCTATCATAATTTAGGGCCTTATGAATCCTGTCTAGAATTATCTGATGGAGATACCCGGGGCGATCGCATATGGGGCATTTGGCTCTTCGTTTTTCATGGGGGCATTTCATACGTTCCTTTGATGCCTTCTCTATATCAAGGCATTTGATGCACATTTTTGTCCGTTGCCCATTTCCCTTGACCCTAAAATTTTCCGGGGTTAAAAAGTGTTTACAGTGTGTGCATTTTCTGGTCCCCTCCATATTGTTTTTGTTTTGCAGGGTACTGCCTTTACAAAAATTTGGACAGTCTCCAGAAACCCCCGTTATTCAAAAATGCTTACAACATAAGTGGGGAGGTATGTACCCCGTCGTCATGTACAAACCTTTTATCTTAAAAAGCAGAGAGGCCGAGCTTGTTCTGTTCGTACGTAACCATACCCTGATCATGTACCCGAAAACCTACGTTTTTGGCTATGTCTAGGCCACCCTTTAGCGCACTCATGTACCTGCTCCAGGTCAGAGCATTTTGCCTCTTTGACATGCCTTTGCACGAGAATTTCGTGCCATTTTTGCCCTCGATGAAATAACACTTGGCCGTCAGGGCAATCATCCGAAGCCCAATGAATTCTGCTTTGAATAATCCTCCCGTTCGACTTGAGTATTTATCGGTGACCAGCCAGTTTTTTACATCTTTGTCGTAAGTGTCAAGCAGTTCGGGGCGAACGACATCCCTTACCTCTTCCCCGTAGATGGCAAAATACGCACTGTCAGTGTCCATGTAAATATATTCAAAATCTCGACGATCCACATACTTGTCGAGAAAATCGTAATAAAATTCCAACATCCGAAGCTTAGCTAGTTGGTACACTGCAATACCGCATTGGTAGGCTCTATCGATAGTACACTTGTGCTTGCCCCTTCTTACCTCATACGTATCCCCGATCTCTTCGAGATCTTCAAGGTATGGGCTTCGCAGGGCTGCATCAACCTCTTTTTCATTCCGTGTAAACGTAGTATCTGCTTGTCTCGCTAGGTCTTCAATCATTTTGCCGTAGAAGCTGTTACCTTTCAACTTTGCTGTATCCCCTCAATACGCTTGTCGGGGTCCTTATCAGCTTGTTGTCGTGCATGCATCTTCCGGAAACCATTCAAAGGGCCTACCTCGAGTGTACTTGAGTAACTGGTAAAAAGCAGTCACTTTCAACCCATGGCTAAGGTACCACTTTAGCACAGGGGTATACAGTAGGATCTTTTCGGCCTTTAGCAACCCCAGAAGCTTACGCGTACCTGGAACACGCTTGCGACCCGTAGTTTTCAAGTACTCGTGCATGTGCCCCGGGATTTGATCGTCGGGTATCTCCTTCACCACAAACAGTGGAGCCATTTCGCTGAATTTATCACGCAGATCCTCGGGTACTTCAATATCAACCTGCGCAAACCCAAAGAGCGATCCATCTCGATCGTTATGTGCTGATGTCGGTGTAGCCACTTTGATCAGCTTTTCCTTCCCACAAGGAAAATCCTGCATAAGGGTACTCGGGTATAGCATGTTTGTATCATACCCTAGAATGGTCTTACAAGTGTGGGGTTCCTTGTATACGTGAGATCTTATACCCGTCACGTCCCTCTCGTGGTATCGACAGAACACGATAGCGGGGCCACCCACCATCCCCGTCCGTAAGAGCTCGTAGGCCTCATTCCTAGTACATTTTTCACAGGTTTTCTGTACCTGTTTACAACTCTTACAACTCTTGGTGTAGCAAGAGTCCTCGCACCTGTACCTACATGGGTCCCCCGGAGCGTATAGCTCTAGCTTGGGGTTCAGCCGTAGGGATTTGTTCAACACGTAACGCATCGAGACACCTGGAATACATACCGCATCCTTCAAAATGTCTATCTCATCGGTGTAATACTGCAGCCTCGTCTTGTCCACGGCTTCAATGAACGGTTCCACATCGGCTAGATTGTACTCGCGCAGCCAGTCCATCATGGTCACGCAGCCTGGTTTGTAAAACTCCGCGCAGAATGTCCCGTACTCCTCAGGGGATAGTGTGTTTTTCCCACTTAGCCGGCTATAAAAGTCCTCGTGCGCGACAGGCCCAACATGGTCCAACTTGTCGTGGTTCGTTAGCCACTCGTAGGGAAACATGAGTTTTTGGAGCTTGCATTCCAACGACTTGCACCAACCGGCATAGCTTAGACCAGGGGCAAGGAAATTCTTGATGTCGATAAATTTAAACCTTGAGGTGGTGAGGAACATATAGTCATTGTCCTTCTTAGCTACCCTGATCTTATCGCCCTGCGCGATCTCTTCGACAAAATACCGCTTGATCAAGTTTATATCGTATTTACCACTGTTAAACCCAATTACAGCTACTTGATTTACCCACTCGTTCCACAACTCCTGATTCTTTTTGGATAGCATGTCAAAATCGTCAGGCTTGGGGACATCCTATCTACCTCTTCCACAATGAGGGCATGCCTCTTTTCCAGCTGCTCCACAAACTGTTTCGCCAAGTCGGGTGGTTATTCAAGCTATCGGCAATACCAACACTTACAGGAACATGTCTCGAGAGGTACGTCAGATCGGAGGTTTGTTGGTAATTCAAAGGGTGTAGAAGGACCTCGAAATCAAACACGATGTAGTGGGGATAGGGCCTGAACTCCTTCTGAAAGTACTTCTTAATTTTGGGTGGTTTCTCACATTCCCAAGATGTGACGAGGTTGTAGCCCTGTTCCCGTATCATCCTTTCCTTGGACGGGGTTGCACCGTACCGGGCCTTGCCCGCGTCGGTTCTCTCGGGCTGACAGGGACATCCGTGCCATTTACAACCGTTGTATTCATAGACGGTCTTTGTGATGGGCTCATACCCATCAACTTTCCACTCTTTTTTATCCTCGCGGATAACGCGTTCACCACCATGCCAGCATAGCGCGTGATGTATATACCTTCCGGTTTGCTTCGATATGTATTCAATCCATTTTGAAGTATCATAGCTAAAACCCTCATCGTAAAAGACTTTCTCCGCCTTGCTCGGCATACGTTTCACCTTCCCGCCCTTGCAAATGATTGTCGTCCTGACACCCTCGCATTCATTCTTCTTATGCCGTGATAGGTGGTTGCTTTTGGTAAACAGTTGTTTGCCTACCTCACATTCCCATTTCTGGGTCAGCACGTCCAAATCCTTGATGTAGAAACAGTGGCCATCCAGCATACCAAGATTGATAGTGTCTAAACCCTTTTTGTGCTGCTTTTGCCCATAGACGAGTCGCCATGGTGCCTTCGCGGAGTTTGTCTTGGGTTCAAAGATGTTGATCCGAATTGTTTGGCGACGCCCTCAAGATCCAACAGTCTCGTAGGGCGCACGTCCTTACGTTTAAGCTTAAGGTCCCCATAGTAATTCCGGGCTAATGTGAGAGCTGGTTTTGTAAGAAACTCTATTCCCCGTATTACGTCTACCCTCTCTCTTACAGCCAAGCACCTCCAAAAGCATAAGTTGTCCGTTTGTTCTATTTTTCCGTCCATGGCGTAGATGCACCTCTTTTATGTCGGTTTGGATTAGCACTTTAATTAGAGCTATTGTATTTTTTGTACATATTTTAACCGACAATAAATAAATTAACAACAACAACTTGTTTCGCAGCCAATCTGGAAGAGGGCCGCATCCCAGAAGAGGTTCACGCGTACTTATCACCTTGATCTGTATGTGATCAAAGACAATTTTCCCCTCATAGGCTCCCGGGTTCTCGGTGGTTCTAACAGGTGGTAAATAAGCCTTAGTCCAAAACTCGCCATCCTCCAAATCGAGACGCTTTATCTCGCATGCTTCAATGAAAGCTTCAATTTCCGCTATGCTTGACAGCGACCCGGAGCTCTTGGTTTTGTGGTAATCAGACATACCACCTCCACCCTTGTAAATATCGCAGCTGAAACTATACACGACATTAACAAGCATGTCTACGTGTGACGTAATTTTTTGCATAATAGCGTCCTTTAGAGGTTGGTTCAAATGCTTGTTGAACCGCCATGTTTTGATTCTATTTCCATCTTCCAACATCTGGATATCGTCCTCAGGGCCCTGAATATCCTCCGTGTAGTCCTCCCTTGCCTCCTGTTCGACCTCATCGTGAAGCGTTGTTCCCCCTGAAATATGTTCTTTTGCCTTGTTATAGTAGAAGGCAACGGTATCCCGCACACTCTGTAATCAATCGGCAAGGGCGTCGCGAGTTGCTGCCACTGGTGCCGACACTGTGCTATATATTTTACTGATTGCATTCCTGTACCAACTCATCCCTTTCTTATATACAGATTTTAACAACGTCCGAAGATTGCTGAGTTTTGAGTAGTGGAATTTCCCTTACTCAAAACAGTTTGATTCACCTCTTTACTGCGCATGCGTTAATTTTTTGATGATATTTAGCGGATTTTTATTGTAGGGGAGGGGGGAACTTACCTCATTTGCAGTATGCTTTTGATATGCATGACTAAGCACAGCCTATTAGTGACTTTACCTTGATATGCATGGATAAACACGGCATGGTAAGGACTTGCGTTGGATTTTGCTGATGGTCAGCGGAATTTGCAGGGATGGGGTGTGATGGTATTTATGGGAGTGTGATGAAAAATCTGTGACGTCACAAGCAAAATTCTGTATGATATTTTTTGTGAGAGTTTGACCGTGTTTTTTAGAAAATCCTATACATCCGGATCCCCTATACTAGCTACTTGTTCATCGTAAGGTAGAGATGTTCACCATAAGGTGGACATGTTCATTGTAAGGTATACATGTTTAGTGTAAGGCGGACATGTTCAGTGTAAGTTAGACGTGTCCATTGTAAGGTACACATGTTCATTGTAAGGCACACATGTTCAGTGTAAGGTAACCATGTTCATTGTAGGGTTCAGATTTTCATTGTCAGGTACACTTGTTCATTGTAAGGCGAACATGTTCATTGTTTGGTGCACATTTTGATTGTCACGTACACATGTTCATAATAAGGTACACATGTTCACTGTTAGGTAACCGTGTTCATTGAAAGGCACACATGTTCATTGTAAAGCACACATCATCAATGTAATGTAGACATGTTCATTGTAAAGTAGACATGTTCACTATAAGGTAGACGTGTCCATTGTATAATAGTCGTTTTTATCGTAAGGTACACATGTTTATTGTACGGCACACATGTTCAATGTAAGATAGACATGTTCATTGTAAGGTAACCAGGTTCATTGTTAGGTAGATATGTTCACTGTAAGGTAGACATGTTCATTGTAAGGTACATATGTTCATTGTAGGACACACGTACTCATTGTATGGTACACATTTTCATTGTGAGGTAGACATGTTCCCTGTAAGGTATACATGTTCATAGTAAGGTAACCAGGTTCATTGTTAGGTAGATATGTTCACTGTAAGGTAGACATGTTCATTGTAAGGTACATATGTTCATTGTAGGGCATACATGTTCATTGTATGGTAGACATGTTCAATGTAAGGATACATGTTTAGTGTAAGGCGCACATTTTCAGTGTAGGGCGGACATGTTCAGTGTAGGCTAGTCGTGTCCATTGTATGGTAGACGTGTTCATTCTAAGGTACACATGTTCGTTGGAAGGCACACATGTTCAATGTAAGGTAGACATGTTCAGTGTAATGTAGACGTGTCCATTCTAAGGTACACATGTTCATTGTAAAGCACACATGTTTAATCTGAGGTAGGCCTGTTCATTGTAAGGTAGAGATGTTCACCATAAGGTGGACATGTTCATTGTAATATATACATGTTTAGTGTAAGGCGGACATGTTCAATGTAAGTTAGACGTGTCCATTGTGTGGTGAACATGTTCACTGTACGGCAGACTTGTTTATTGAAGGCAGAGATGTTCACTGTCAGATATATATGTTCACTGTAAGGAAGACATGTTCAGTATAAGGTAGACATGAACAGAGTAATGCTGACATGTTCAGTATAAGGTGAACATGCTCCGTTTAAGGTGGACGTGTCCATTGTATGGTAGATGTGTTTATTATAAGGTACACATGTTCATTGTAGGACACACGTACTCATTGTATGGTAGACATTTTCATTGTGAGGTAGACATGTTCCCTGTAAGGTATACATGTTCATTGTAAGGTAACGAGGTTCATTGTTAGGTAGATATGTTCACTGTAAAGTAGACATGTTCATTGTAAGGTACATATGTTCATTGTAGGGCATACATGTTCATTGTATGGTAGACATGTTCATTGTAAGGATACATGTTTAGTGTAAAGCGCACATTTTCAGTGTAGGGAGGACATGTTCAGTGTAGGCTAGTCGTGTCCATTGTATGGTAGACATGTTCATTCTAAGGTACACATGTTCGTTGGAAGGCACACATGTTCAATGTAAGGTAGACATGTTCATTGTAGATAGACATGTTCAGTATAAGGTAGACATGTTCATTGTAAGGCACACTTGTTCATTGTAAGGTTACATGTTTAGTGTAAGGCAGACAAAGTCAGCGAAAGAAGGACATGTTCAGTGTATGGCGGACATGTTCAGTGAAAAGTAGACGTGTCCATTTTAAGGTACACATGTTCATTGTAAGGTACTCATTTTCATTGTAAGGTTCACATGTCCAGTGTAAGCTAGTCGTGTCCATTGGATGGTAGACGTGTTCGATCTAAGGTACATATGTTCAATATAAGGTAGACATGTTCATTGTAAGATAGACATATTCACTATAAGGTAGACATGTTTAGTGTAAGGCGGACATTTTCAGTGTAAGTCGGACATGTGCAGTGTAAGCTAGTCGTGTCCATTGTACGGTAGACGTGTTCGATCTAAGGTACACATGTTCAATGTAAGGTAGACATGTTCAGTGTAAGGTAGACGTGTCCATTGCAAGATACACATGTTCATTGTAACGCACATATGTTCATTGTAAGGTAACCATGTTCATTGTAAGGTTCACATGTTCATTGTATGGTGCACATTTTGATTGTCACGTACACATGTTCATAATAAGGTACACATGTTCACTGTAGGGTAAACATGTTCATTGTAAGGCACACTTCTTAATTGTAAGGTTACATGTTTAGTGTAAGGCAAACAAGGCCAGCGAAAGGCGGACATGTTCAGTGTAAGGGGGACATGTTCAGTGTAAGGTAGACGTGTCCATTGCAAGGTACACATGTTCATTGTAAGGCAGACATGTTCATTGTAAAGTAACCATGTTCATTGTAAGGTTCACATGTTCATTGTATGGTGCACATTTTCATTGTCACGTACACATGTTCATAATAAGGTACAAATGTTCACTGTAAGGTAACCGTGTTCATTATAAGGCACACATGTTCATTGTATAGCACACATGTTCTTTGTAAGGCATACATGTTCATTGTATGGTACACATGTTTAGTGTAACGCGGACAGGTTTAGTGTAACGCAGACATGTTCATTGTAAGGTACACATGTTCATTGTACGGACATGCTCATTTTTAGGTAGGCATGTTTACTGAAAGTTATACATGTTCACTGTAAGGTATGCATGTCATGTGTAAGTTACACATGTTCATTTTAAGGCAGATATGTGCATTGTATGGCAGACATGTTTTTTAGAGTAAGGCGGACATGTTCAGTGTAAGGCAGATATGTTCAGTGTAATGTAGACGTGTCCATTCTAAGGTACACATGATCATTGTCAGGCACACATTTTCATTGTAAGGTTCACATGTTCATTGTATGGTGCACATTTTCATTGTTACGTATACATGTTCATAATAAGGTACAAATGTTCACTGTAAGGTAACCGTGTTCATTATAAGGCACACATGTTCATTGTATAGCACACATGTTCTTTGTAAGGCATACATGTTCATTGTATGGTACACATGTTTAGTGTAACGCGGACAGGTTTAGTGTAACGCAGACATGTTCATTGTAAGGTACACATGTTCATTGTACGGACATGCTCATTTTTAGGTAGGCATGTTTACTGAAAGTTATACATGTTCACTGTAAGGTATGCATGTCATGTGTAAGTTACACATGTTCATTTTAAGGCAGATATGTGCATTGTATGGCAGACATGTTTTTTAGAGTAAGGCGGACATGTTCAGTGTAAGGCAGATATGTTCAGTGTAATGTAGACGTGTCCATTCTAAGGTACACATGATCATTGTAAAGCACACATGTTCAATCTGAGGTAGGCCTGTTCATTGTAAGGTAGAGATGTTCACCATAAGGTGGACATGTTCATTGTAAGGTATACATGTTTAGTGTAAGGCGGACATGTTCAGTGTAAGTTAGACGTGTCCATTGTGTGGTAGACATGTTCACTGTACGGCAGACTTGTTTATTGAAGGTAGAGGTGTTCACTGTCATATATACATGTTCACTGTAAGGAAGACATGTTCAGTATAAGGTAGACATGAGCAGAGTAATGCTGACATGTTCAGTATAAGGTGGACATGCGCCGTGTAAGGTGGACGTGTCCATTGTATGGTAGACGTGTTTATTATAAGGTACACATGTTCATTGTAGGACACACGTACTCATTGTATGGTAGACATTTTCATTGTGAGGTAGACATGTTCCCTGTAAGGTACACATGTTCATAATAAGGTACACATGTTCACTGTAAGGTAACCGTGTTCATTGTGAGGCACACATGTTCATTGTAAGGCACACATCTTCAATGTAATGTAGACATGTTCATTGTAAAGTAGACATGTTCACTATAAGGTATACGCGTTTATTGGTATAATAGAAATTTCTATTGTAAGGTACACATGAGAGATAGGAAAATGTTCGTTCTGGCGCAGTCGCGCACGCACACGCGGACGAACACGCATACGCACACAACTCAGGGAACTTCCCTAAATCAACGCATGCGCAATAGACCTTGGATACCGGCGCCCGCTGCCTTAGTAACCCCGTTACCCTATCTCTCCTGTGGTACCTATGCCTACCCCCTAAATCCCCGTACCCTGTCGTACCTGTGGTACCTCATGGTACATGCCATGCTTACCCCCTAAAATCCCGTACCCTGTCGTACTTGTGGTACCCGTGGTACGTGCATACGCATACGCACAACCCAGGGAAGTTCCCTTACTCAACGCATGCGCAATAGACCTTGGATACCGGCGCCCGCTACCTTAGTAACCCCGATGACAAGAGCTTCGACTTGTAGTACTCTGTGGTACTCTGTGGTACCTGCGATACCTATGGTACATGCCATGCTTACTCCCTAAAATCCCGTACTCTGTGGTACCTGCGGTACCTCATGGTACCTGTGGTACCTTACTCATTTGCCGTATGATAGGGGAAGTTCCCTGGAAATAGGACCTGCGCTAGTTAAACAAAAAAATCTATATAATAAAGGATGAATACCCACACCGTAAAACAATTACGAGATATCGCAAAAGGTCGTAGACTTAGGGGGTATTACAGGCTACGCAAGACTGAATTAGTAGATTTGTTGGAGGAGGTACCGGTGAGACTACCCAGGGCCGTACCACAACATCCAGTCAGGCCGTATGATGTGACACAGAGGCCGCCAAGAAGGGTCGGACAACGAAAGCCCATAAGGCCCGTAACCCTGCTACCAACGCCGGGGGCCATGGATATCTTCGAGAAACGGGAGATGTCGAAAAATCGATCGATCGTGAAAACTAAGATGCGGGGATGGTACAACTGGCTATTTGATGCTGTTCCCAAACCTATAAAGGAGGGGGTTAAAAGGACCTTTGCAACGTTCAAACGTAGGGTGATGGGGCTCTATAATGGGGCAGCCAATATAAAACCTACACTGCATGACGAAGTGGAAAAAGAGATCGAGGAAGACTACTTGGAGGACATCCAAAGTCTCTACAATCAGCCAGAGCATGACTACACACCCCAGGAACACAAGCATGCTCACCATAGGACCGTTCCGAAGTTTTCGTATTCCCGGCATGGAAGGGGCCGACGTTGACGGATATATAGGTATGGTGCTCAATAGCGTGAAAACCTTGGTTCAGGGCAAGTAGAAGAGATGGGGTCGGCGAAGGTACAGCTGTCACTTTGGATCATATGGAAGAAGCCCACCATAGAGGGGGTCAACGATGGGGAGTACATCGAGGTGAAGAAGGTCTTCCATAGTAACATGGCCTCGGTTTTCCAGGGTAGCGACGTAGATGACGTGTTGGATACGGTGTTTGCCCAAATCAGAACACACGTGAAGAATCCAACACTACCCCGAAGTGGCTTCACGATCTCGAAAATCCTACACCTCGACGTAGACTTCCATAAGCTACGGCTAACGAGGGGCTCTTCATATATCGAACTACCCAAATGGATAGCTTCGAAGAAGGCCATCATCAACCCTAAAAATGAAGACGAGGAGTGCTTCAAATGGGCTGTTATTGCATCCCTGCATCATGAGGAGATTGAAAAAGACCCACAGAGAATCAGTAAGCTGAGACCCTACGTAGGCCTCTACAATTGTGAGGGCATAGAGTTCCCCACAAGCACCAAGAGCATAGGCAAGTTCGAGAAGAATAACAAGGAGATTGCGGTGAACGTCATGTACGTGACGGGAAAGAGCATCAATATCCTGCGGCGATCAACACATAACGGGCGTGGCAAGCAGGCGAATCTACTGCTCCTTACGGATGACAAGAATAATCACTATACAGCCGTCAAAAGCCCCTCACGGCTCCTAGGCAAGGAGACCTCGAGTAATAGGAATTTAATGCACTTTTGCCTGAACTGTCTACAAGGCTTCCCCACAATCGAGTCGAGAGACAAGCACCACCGCTACCGCACCGATCACGAGGACTTCAAGATCACAATGCCAACGGAGGCCGAAAAATGGCTACTCTACAAGGATGGCCAGCAACAATTCAAGGTGCCCTTTGCCATCTATGCCGACTTCGAGAGTCTGCTAGTCCCGGTAGAGGATGCCAGGGAGACTAAGACGAAGAAGCTGAACAAGCATGTACCGTCGGGCTGGTGCACGTATAGTACCTTTGCTTATGGAGATGTGCCGAACCCTCTGACAGTCTACAGGGGCGAGAACTGCGTGTCGAGGTTCGTCAACCATTTGGAGCATGAGGTCAAAAGACTCTACCATACCTACCCTCAACAACCCATGACCAAACTAACAGAGGTCCTAAAAAGAGAACATGACGAGGCCTCGAAATGTCATATCTGCATGAAGCCCTTCGATGATAACTATGAGAATAACTGTAAGGTCAGGGACCACTGCCACTATACGGGGCTGTACAGGGGCGGGGCGCATGCAATATGCAACCTCAAGTACAAGATACCCGGCTACATACCCGTGATCTTCCACAACATCTCAGGATACGACGTCCATCTCTTCATCCGAGAGCTGGGTGAGAAGTACAATACGGAGGACATTGGGTGCATCGCTGAGAATACGGAGAAGTACATCAGCTTCAACGTGAAAATTGGGGTACCCCTTGGAGGTGGCGAGACGTACAAGACTATAGAGATTCGGTTCATCGATAGCTGTGGGTTCATGGCATCAAGCCTGGATAAATTGGCGGGCAACCTCAACGATGAACAGTGTAAAAATCTCCGTTGGTTTTTCAATGAGGATGACATGTTTCAACTCATGCGCAGGAAGGGTGTCTACCCCTACGAGTACATGAATGATTGGCAGCGATTTGAAGAGTTGGAGCTACCACCAAAGGAGGCCTTCTACAGCAAGCTGAACATGGGGGGTATCAGCGATGAGGATTATGCCTACGCGAAAAAGGTATGGAATTCTATCACCCCGGAGGGCTATAAGATCACCATGGGAGACTACCACGACATATACCTCCGCACAGACGTCCTGCTGCTGGCAGACGTCTTCGAGACATTTCGAGACGTCTGCTTGGACAACTACAAGCTTGATCCCGCCCACTTCTACAGCGCGCCTGGCTTGGCCTGGAAAGCAGCACTTAAATTTACAGGCATAAGGGTAGAACTCCTCACCGATCCCGACATGCTGCTCATGTTCGAAAAAGGCATCCGCGGAGGCATAGTCCAAGCCGTACACCGTTATGCCAAAGCCAATAACAGGTACATGGGAGACCAGTATAATCCGGAGGTTGAATCCTCCTACCTCCAGTACCTCGACGCCAACAATCTGTACGGATGGGCAATGAGGCAGGATCTGCCCACTGACGGGTTCAAATGGGTATCGAACGTAGAGACATTCACCGAAAAGCGGATCGGGACGCTCGTCGAAGACAACAAGCATGGGTACATACTGGAGGTTGACATCGACTATCCGGAGACCCTTCACAACGAGTTGCCGTTCCTACCCGAACGCAGGAAGATCCACGGGGTCGAGAAATTGATCCCGATTTTGGAAAACAAGCGAAAGTATGTGGTACATATAAGAGCCCTTCACGAGGCCATAAAACATGGGCTCGATTTGAAGAAGGTCCATAGAGTCATCCGGTTCAACCAAAAGGCATGGCTTCGTGGGTATATCGATCACAACACGGGATTGAGAACGGCTGCCAAGAACGAGTTCGAGATGGATTTTTACAAGCTCATGAACCTCTCGGTGTTTGACAAGACCATGGAGAATGTTAGAAACCACCATAACATCCAGCTAGTCACGAGCGAGGAGAAGTACACGAAACTCGTGATGAAGCCGAACTTCAAGGGTGTAAGTCGGTTTAGCAAGCACCTCCTAGGGGTCGAGATAGGTAAGACGGAGGTGAAGATGAATAAGCCCATATACATCAGTCAAGCCATCCTGGACATCTCGAAAATGGTGATGTACGAGTTCCACTACGACTACATGCAGCCCAAGTACGGCAGCAAACTGCAGCTCTGCTACATGGACACGGACACGTTCGTTTACCACATTCGAACCTACGATTATTACCAGGATATAGCCAACGACGTCGAGACCCGTTTTGATACCAGTGCCTATAATCTTGATGATAACAGGCCTCTCCCCATAGGAAAAAACAAGAAGGTCGTGGGCCTCATGAAAGACGAATTAAGTGGGAAGATCATGACCGAGTTCATCACCCTGAGAGCCAAACTCTATGCCTACAAGAGCCTTACACCGGAAGGCGGGGATCGAAAAGCGAAAGGTGTCAAGAGGTCCGTCACCAAGAAGTCGATCACCTTCGACGATTACCAGCGATGTATGGAAGAGGGCGTTGATATTTACAAAACCTGGGCCCTGATCCAAAACTAGGGCCATAAGGTCTATACCCAGGAAGTGAACAAACTGGCGCTTAATAGGGCAGACGATAAACGTGTCGTACAATCGGACCAGGTTACCACGCTAGCCCGTGGTCACTACCGCCTGGCGTCTACGGGGAAATAAATGGTGGAACTGTACCTACTCATGTCCTTGCTCCTACCGTTTGCCCTGATTGCCTTCCTACTTTTTCGATATGGAAGTTTAATAAACGGAATGTCGGAGCTTGCACAAGTATTCAACGAATCTGCAGAAACCTACGAACATGTCGACAAGGCCATCGACAAACGTCAGGCTTTGAAGGATGCTCTGAGGAAAGGAAAGGCAACTTTTGCCCAAGAAATGTACCGGGGGCTTTGTTGACAAGGCCCCCGAGGAGGCCATTGACAAGGTCTATACCGAGTACCTTCAGCGGGAACTCCACGAAAAGGGTGAGAAGACGGCCAGGGCACTCTCTACCCACGTAATAAGCCTCTACGCAAATTTGATCGGAAATGTAGTGACTATTGACTCCGTTGACGAGCTACGTAGGGATATCGAAGAAGACCCCATCATCAAGGACTCTATGACAGACTTAGGTATCCTTGTCTACTGCGCCATTGGGAGGTGCTTAGCACCACTCTTGGTGGCGGGGCACATTGCAAGGCATATGAAGAAGAAGGTGCAGGAGGAGGTGCAGGAGTAGGAGACCAAGGAGGAGGAGCCCTAGGGGCCTAAATTTTAAATGTCTTATGGCTCTTGAGGGCCATAAGATAAATGAGCGAAGAACAGAGACAAGAAGAGAGAGTCATAACCAAGAAGAACGAAGGTCGTGTTGCTGCTGGCAAGAGACTTGCCGAGTGGAACCGGTAGAACAAGGCCGATCTAAAAAAGAACGTGGGCAAAGAACCTTTACAAGATGAACAAGGCCCTGTTGCAGGTTCCAGCAATTCAAACGGCGTATACTATAGCGCAAGGACGCTTGCCATACTTGCTTGCGTGGGAGTCGGGGTCTATATTTTCCGTAAGAGGCAGGATGTAACTAAGCAGTCTGCTGAAATTGCAGATCGCCCCGCGCCCCAGCAGCAACGCGGAACACAAGAGCGACAGCACCGCGCCCAACCTGAAATTGATATTTTTCACATGCATTGAACCATACTATAAATGAGCAACGTAACCCCGAAGGAAAAGGATATTTTAGACATGTTGTATGAAACCGTCGTCGATCTAGGCTTCACATTCGCCTATGCCATGGCCGGCAAAAAGTTCATTGGTATCACGAGTCCATCTACCAAAATGGACACCAACGATGCTCTCAAGATGGTGGCGTACTTTTCTGCAGGTAGAGAAAATCGAGAGATGGCTGTAAGGAAGGGATGGATTCCAGCATCCATAGTCCCTAAACCGAAATAGCGGAAATTTTGTGTCTACTTTGTTTGCGTAGACACAAAAATAAATGACTCTAGACATTGTCAAAGACCCACATACCTCAATCTTTACGGGCCCAACGTCATGCGGGAAAACGCAGCGTGTCCTGGACTCGCTTGAGCAGGAGTATAGGGGGCACTATCAGAACATCGTCATACTGTGCCCTACCCTACGGTGGAACACCACTTACCTCGAAAGAGCCTCACTCTGGAAGGATCCCTATGTCTTCTTGATAGACCCCAAAGATCAGCTCTTCGAATGGATCTAAAAATTGTCGTCGTTGTTGGCGGGCGAAGAGACGTTGTTTGTCGTTGACGATATGATAGCCGATGAAAACCTCGACAAGCGGCGACAGCCCCTGCTTGAATTGGCGGTCTCGGGTAGACACAGGAAGCACAGTCTTTGGCTATTGACGCAGAGTTATACGGCTCTCCCCAAGAACCTTCGACGTCAAAAGTAACAACTCTTCCTCTGGTACCCCCACGAACGATCGGATTTGAAACTAATCGACGAAGAGACGAACATGATCTCCGATTGGGAGACTATCAAAGCCGAGTTGAAAAAATCCAAGCACGCATGCTTGTACGTGAGGTTGGAACACCCCAGGGGTTGGAAGATTCTCGACTGACCCCGGTGAAAACCTCTGGTTGAACATGGACTATAATAAATGTCTTCTCAACTCGCCTTATTCAACGCAATACCTGCTGGAGCCATCGAGACCCTATTTGATGAGCACTCGCAACCTCATTTCAAGCGTGCTGATCTCGGGAGGTTTTTAGGGATTGAAAATGCTAGGCGGTATGGCATTGATCGTAGTATGACAATATCAAGAGAAGAAATAGAAGGAGGGGGTGTACCGCAGCGGTACACCCCAAATGAAGGTCTAAATCCGCATGATGTCTTTGTCACAATAGATGGCGCCGTGGAGATTGCTGCCAAATCAAAAAAGCCCAAAGCCGTTGAGCTTATGAAGTGGCTTGCGAAAAAAGGCGTCGAAAAATTGCAAGATGAGGTCGGGGAGCAGCGCAAGCTAATCGAAGAAAAGGACGCGACAATCGAGGACAGAGAGATGGTCCTGGCCTTACTCGGCGATGAGCTCGAAGACAGGGATAGACAACTCCTGGCACTCGAGGACGATCTTCATGACAGGGATCGACAACTAGAGGCACAGGCCCAGGAAAATGCGGGGCTTCGAGAAAGACATGTACCGCATCGGCCTCATATCGATACACTCTTGTGTGTCTTGAGTAAAAATGACCCCCACGAGCATGGAAAATCTGGAAGGCACTCGCACTACATGATCCGATGCCAAAGGAAGGAGCTCGGTAAAAGGATAAACAACCTGAGAATGAGGTACCCCGAGATGACTGTGAGAGAACCTATATGCGACAACCCTAACGCCGTACATGCTTGGTGTAGCTTCAAGGCTGATACTCTTGGTATTGAGAACTTTTACCAGAACCACTTCACCCTACCTGACAATGATACGCGGCAGCTCTTTGAGGACATGTTCGACATCGACATGGTGTAAGCACGAGATTTTTGTGAGTCGCAAGAGTCACAAAATACGGCTTGGCGACGCCGGTATTCAGGAGGTGGACACGGAGTCCACCTACATCCAGACACGGTTTTGCTGAACGAGCCAGGCCTTTATTGCTTCCTCCTGAGGTGTGGCAGACCTGAGGCAGAACCCTTTTTGGAATGGGTTGTAGAAGAGGTGCTACCCATTTCCCATCTCTTGACCACTTCCCCAGAGGGTCAGAAGCAGAAGAATCGTGAAAGAAAAAAGATGGAAGCATACATAAAAAAAGAACAATTTATATACAACTATGATATCAGCATACCTGTACTACATTGCTGTATCAGGGCAGAGTCGGTGATTGGATATTCCGATACCTGCATGGAAAATTTCAGGTATCGAGATGGATATTACTACGAGGAGTTTAAATATAAAACGGACAAAGAGCTTTTAAACAGGGTAGCGTCAGGCATGAAAGCGTGTGGTACATTTGGAAGAAGAGAGAAGGAACTCAAGAAGAAACCCAAGAAGAAATACAAGAAACTCAAGGAATATGCTGAACGCCTAGGGCTCCATATTGTTCGTGAGGCTGTGAACAATCATGGGATGCTCTGCTGCCAGGTCATCAAGGATAGGGACTTGAAGTTATCAGATTTGGCCGACATAGAAAGAATAGGTAATAGAGATATACTCAACGTTCCGTTACCGGATAGACGTCTAGACGAAATAGATTTGGAAAATGCACCCAATGTCATCCAAGGTATCCGTTCTATACCCTACATCCTGTGGATTATCTGCGGGATCCGAATGTTCTAATTGACGATGAAGACGAAATAGATTTGGAAAAACTAGAGGAACGTGCGAAAGCCTATTACCATTCTTTTATAACCTCCTGGGGTACCTGAACATCCTCTGGTGTAAGCAAGCGATGCGACAGATTACGAGATTTTTGTGAGTCACAAGAGTCACAAAAAACAATCCATCTACCACTCTTTGACATGCTCCGGAGGCACTTCAACATCCTCCGGAATAAGCATCAATTCCTTTGACACGAGGCTTCTTTCGGGACCGTCTTTCAAATAATACAACAGACGGCTACCTGCCACTATTTTGTCCAACCTATACGTTTTCTTGCTCCACCAGGCGTCGGTAGCGCGTCTTTTCGAATCGCCATGCTCCTCCCCGGGTTGGAGGAGGTACAAGTACAAGCCATCCTCGCGTAAGGGCTTTTCTTCGGGGTATTCTTCGCCTTTCGCGAGCGGGACATCATCGAGTTTAATCGCCTTGTTAGGTTTCATGTCGATCATGACAGTCTTGGTATTGTTAAGACTGTTGACGATGGTGTACAGGTGCTTGACCCACGTACTACTAAGCTCGCCAGAGACCAGCTCTTGTGCATCCTGAGGTTTGAAAAGTCTCTCCGCAAGCACTTTGTTGTAGGACTCGACAAATGCTGTGAATGTATGATGGTACTTGGTGGTTGCCCGCTTAATCTCTACCCCTTGCAGTTCTAGCAGCTTGCTCACGTCTGCCTTGAACTCGGACCCGTTGTCGCATTGAAAGGTTTTAGGGTATTGAAGGCCTCCTGGCTTCGCGTAAATGTCTCTGATCATCTCGGCGACCTCGCTAGCCTTTTTCGTTCGCAAGGGTCTGGCTACTTTGTAGCGAGAGGCTACATCGATGCCTGTCAGAATGTATTTGTACGTCTTGTCGTACAACTTGTCATGCAGCATATAGAGAAGGTCGAATTGGTGCATTTCATTGGGCCTGGTAATGATGAAATGGGGGTAATCGATCTTTTTGGGGCCTTTGATGTGTCGGAGCCACAAGAGTTGCCGAGACAGCCAGTGAGTGACTAACTTTTTGGATAGACAGGCTCCGCAGCGAGTAATTTGATAGCCTTGCGTCCGACCCAGAGATGCTCCGGGGTATAGTAAATTTAGCTGATTTTTTTTTCAGCTCTGGGCTCCGTAACAACGTGCGTTTTTTTTTTGACATGTTTATATATGTCAAAAATCTTACAAATACTTGTACGCTACGAAGCCCAGCAGTGATAGGGAGCCAACGATGAATGTGAGCTCGCCATCTTGTTGGATTTTTGAAGGTGTGTAAAAATCTTTCAGTTGTGGAGCCTTCTTTTCGGAGGCAATATAGTATTGGTACAGGTCGTCATCGAGCTCGCGAAGGCTCTTCCCTGCCTTTAACTGTAGTTCCCTTTCCTTTGCAAACCAATCAAGCTTGGCCTGTCGATCTCGTATCCAGGCAGCTTGAGCAGTATTCAATTTCTCGACCGCCTCATCATGTCGTTTCCTCTCGGCTTCGCCATGCCCCGAGAGCTGGGAAAAGAGATAATTAGTCCCGCTAAACGCTAGGGCGTTCATTAATGCACCTCCTGCCATAATTGCCAAGGTAGCCATTTATTTTCAGTATTCGACGGAGTGGAAGCGCCCGTCGAGTATATTGAGCTGAGCATCCATCAGTAAGTAGACATAGCATCGTATATCCCCAGTTCCGTCGGCTTTCTTGGTCATATGCAACGTGATGCCTGTCACTAAGCCTTTGGAGAGGTCTTCCCGAACCATGTAGCGTATGGTCAGGAGAGGATCTAAAGTCGACGAAGAGCGCATACCGTTCGTTGAAAAATTGGCCAATCGTTACCGAAGAGTCGTGACTAGCAAAGAGGTTGGTAATCTGCTCGAGATGGTCCTTAGGGAGCATGGCATACGAGTACAACTCGTTCGGTTCACCCTCGACAGTAACGGTAATTTTTTCATTCTTGGGGTTGTAGAAGACCTCGTTGATACCAGAATAGGCCTTCACTTTCCCAGGGTCTATGAACAATAGCAAGACACCTTTGAGACTCTTTGCAGGGGTATCGATTTGCAAATTGTAGTTCGTCTCCTGTTTTTTCATGGTCATCACCTTGCTTCGAAGTATACGTTCGTAGGGCAGGGCCAATCTTGCATACCTTGACATCATGGCGCTCGCCAGGCCCTCGTGAGAGATCTTGTCAAACTCCAACTTGATGTTGGTTATCTGGTATGTGGTATCTGCTGCCTTGGCTGCCGTAGATCCAACAGTTGCCGTGCCTCCATCTTTAATCACGTCGGCATGTCCCGCGAAATTTAAGACGAATTGGAGTCGATCATGGAGCCCTGATTGGTAAAAGGGTAGGTCTCTCGTCCATTCAAACATCTTGCCGAGAGGGATGCAAAAAGTGTTGCCATACGCCGCAGCGATGGCTTTCTCCTCGTCGGTACCCACGTACTCAGTAGCTTTGGCTTGCAGGGCCCTGATGGTACCGTCATCGGGGTTAACACCCTCTAAAATCAGGTTGTTCTCCCGATCGAATTTGGGCAGCCACAAGTCTCTGTAGGTGGCGAGCACCCTGTAATCGCTGATATTTTGCACTTCGTTGCCATTAAGGGTAACTCGCAGATTTCGCACCAAGCTTTTGCCGATGTTGCTGACGATGGTACGCTTCGTGTTTGTTCCCGTCAAAGTCAGGTCAAACAGGAGCTTGATGGGTCAAACAGGAGCTTGATGCTACCCGGAAATAGGACATCGTTTTGAGACATATTGGGGATGTCGACGTACAGATCCTCGTTCTGGTTGATGGTGGATGGTATATGCGAGATTTGGACGCGTTGACGACGTCCTTTAATACCAAAGAGCTGCTTCGTTTCTGCGTAGGGATCTAGGTTTTTTCCGAACATGTTACTCATGCTTTATTACTAGCTATTTTCGCTTAAAATAAATTTCGATTAAAGGAGACGACTTTACGCCAGAGGAAAATATTCCGGAGCAGGATGAATCTTTCAGTATGCCGGAACAGCTTCCACAACTTCCATCAACCCCGGGGCCTTCAACCCCGGGAGAACAACGAGGTGCTCCAGGGTCTGGGCTTTCGGAGCAGAGGGGAGAGCTACTAACCTCAAAGGTCGACGATCTTTATAAACACCTTGGTAAGGAGCTGGGTCTGCCAAGCGCGAGACATTACGACGAGTTTGAGGCACGAGGAAACCAGCTTCTTTTCGATGGTAAAGTGATCACGAATCAGAATGGTGAATTAAAAAGCGTTGGCGTGATACGAAGGTTGCTAGGTAAGGAGCGTCTGATAGCCTTGGGGTTTACCGACTATACTACACCAAACAAAGGCAAAGCAGGGGCTCAGAAAATCCTTAACGAGATTGATCACGTTGAAAAGAAGCCCGATGAGGAGGACTCTGGTGAGATAATTCAGATGGAAACGATCAATACTATCAGGAAGGTTGTGCATGATGTAGGAACCCTTACGGAGAATGAAGTCTCCGGTAAATTCACCGAACGCGAATTAACGGGACTCGATCTTGAACTTCAAACCTATCAGGGGAATATTAAAAGTCTCGAACACAAGATAGCCACGTTTAATGTAAATATTAGAAATTCGGAGGATAGTATCAAAAGAATAGGTAGTCAGGTAGATGCCGATGGTCAGATCCATGAAGGCTCGAATGAAGCCATTGAAAAGCTTGAGAGGGGTATTGAAAGGATGAAGTAAGAAAGAGATGGCCTGCATGAGAAAGTGAAGGAGCTTAACCGTGATATTTATGACCAACTGAGACATATTAAGGATACGCTGTTGAAGATCTCTGGTGATGACAAGTCTTTGCTCGAGAAGCTTAAAATCTTGTTCAAGGAGCAAGGGATCACTATAGCCAGCATCGTCTCTGCTATTGGTCTATTAATTTCCACCATCGTACTCGCCGCTACAGGGGGTTCCGCGGCGGGTGCTGCAGGAAAAAGTGCTGCCGGGAAGGGGTTTGTGGAGAAGCAGCTTGAAAGGCTCGGAAAGCTCCTCAAATATCTAGCAGGTAAGGCAGGTGCTGCGCTACCAGGGATTATTGGCACGGTTGTCTCGTTCTTTTTTAGGGTAGCGACAACAGTCGTGGCAAAACATCTGTACATGGCCATCGCGGCCGCTGCGGGGTTTGTTGTGCTCTATGTTGGTAAAAAATCGTAGATCTCTCGAGTCTAGTGTGTTGATCAACACATTAGACCTAGTTTTTCAGCCAGATGTAGCAAAGGATTAGGCCTACCCCTGTCGTGATTAATGCGACCTTGGTATCCTCATGCGGATTTTTCACTCTTCCCAGAGGGGCGGTGGCACCGCCCCCTTGCACACCTGAAGAACCGTTCCCACCGGGTACAGTTGTTATATCCCCTATTTCTTGCCTTGGAAGTTTGATATCTGCCACCGCATGTTTGTCGATATGCTCGGTATGATTGGGGGCGGCATGGCATGCCGGGCATGCTTGATAGCTGCTGCATGCTTGATAGCCCGCTCCGTAGGCTTCACAATAGGCTTGCTATTCACATCAACTTGGACCCCCACATTGACATTGGCGGGCGCGATCAAGATGTTGTTGTTATCGCCCTCAATTTTGCCGATACGCAAGTTCATGTCGGAGGGCAGCATGTACACGCTGGGCATGACGGCGAAATTTACCGGCGTTCGGGCATAATGCAGCACCTTCTGAAAATCCGTGATATCATGCCCTACGTTCTCTTGACGTTGTATAATAGCTTCGAGTTTGCTCATCAGGATTTGCCTTGCTGTGTAGTTGTCGGCACCTGAGCCCAGTAGGGATGCCTTTGCCCCTGCTTGGGACCCTAATAACAAGACCACGTAGACGCGTATACTCTCACTTAGCTTGGTCAGGCCCTCTGATGTCAAGCCTTGACTTGTTGGCATGATGAATTTGGCCCAATCACCCTCAACTTGGGGCCACCATCTACCGTTGGTGAGCCAGGCCGATACTGACTTGGTCTTGTAGAGACCGTTGGGGTCCGCACCATATTCGCGACATACTTGCGCATACCCAGAGGTGGAGTAGGGGTTCTTATAGCGTGAGAACCCATCGTTAAAGGACATGGGTACCTTCATCCTTGCTAAGATGCGACGCATGTGGTAGTAGACATGGAACTTGAAGATGGCGTTGACGAGCGGTACGGAGCCTGTTAGGTGCTTGGCAGAGTTGCCTAAGGCGGTGCTTGCACAATGGGTGGCGAAGTTCACCTGGATGTTCCAATAGTCCAAGGCTTGACCTTTCGGCCAGCCCTGAATGACAGGGTCGTTCAGGTAACTTGTTGTCACCTTGATGGGGTATTTGGTGAACTTGGGAAATGATACGGAAATAGGCGAGCTCGTAGACACGTACAAGTCTTGATGCTCTAGGCTTGTTACTCCAAGTGGCCACTCACCCCTGTTGGATTGGTACTTTGCTTTCAGGTTGTAGGAGTAGATATTCATCTTTCTTTAAAGAGAAAGATGAAGCAGCTCTACATCACCGATATAGACAACCCCACGATATTCGAAGACCACCTAGGGCAGGCTACAAGGATCGCTCTAAAGTCGATCAGTATTCAACCTACGTGGCTGAACATCTACAGTAACAACGATTTCGCCATCCGTGATGCTGACGGGACAGTTACCCGTATTGAAATCATGAACCGTCTCTACAAAATCGAGGATTTGGCGGCTATCGTCAACAGTCAGGTAGGGGGCCAAATCAAGCTGTTTGTCCTGAAAAATGGGCTGTGTCGGCTACGTGTCCGTGCAAGGCATACCGTCGTGTTTGGTAAATATCTGCATAAACTTCTAGGGTTTAAATTTGATCCCAGCCCCAAAGAAAAATTCTATCAGGAGGGTGACTACGATGCAGTCTACAAAACTGACGTATACCATCGACTGAGACTCGTTTGCCCTCAGCTAGATGAAGACGACTGCCTACTTGAGGGCAAAAAGTCTAAAATTCTGGCTTTCCTTCCTACCAAAGAGCTAAATTGGGGAGACATGCTTACATGGAATTTTGACACTCCAATCTACCTTCCCTTGAAAGGCTCAACAGATCGTTTGGAGTTCATGCTGACAGACGAGCATCATCATGAGAAGAACGTTTCGTTCGTCGGAATTACGATGCATTTACTCATAGAATAAAGATGGCTGATGCAATGAAACTTTACCCAACTTTGCCGCCGAGTGCACCCGCACAAGCGGATATGCAGGAGGAAAGTCAAAAGTATAGACTTGACGAGATAAATGAGATTGAAAAGTACCTCCGCAATGAGATAAAGGAGCGGGACAAACTCGCAAAAACGTTTAAGATGCATGGGACATGGATCCGATACTGTGACCATGGCCTGTTGGGTATTAGCGTGATCACGTCCGGGATCGGTATTGGTACCCTGTTATCCGGAATGGGCGTACCATTAACAGTGGCCATGGGTGGCCTAACCGTGGCTGTGGGGGTAGGGCAGGCAGGTCTTAGAACGGCTGGGAAAAAAATGGGCGTCAAGTCGAAAAAGCATGAGAATATAAAGCTGATCGCCGAGGCTAAATTGAACTCGATAGAACCTGATATCAAGGGCTGTTGAGAATGGGGAGATTGATAAGTACGAGTTCAGCCTCATTATGCAGGAGATACAGGAGTACATGGCCTTGAAGGAACAGATGCGACAGCGTTTTAACCGTATTGTGAATGCTCTCAATGAACAAGAAACGTGCCCAATTAGTTGAGAAGGGCAGGGAAGAGGGTAGGAGCGACGTCTTAAAAAAACTTCAGTCTGTACAGTATGCCAGCGGTATCTAGAGTCCCCACCTGAGTATAAGCCTTAGTTTTATAGGCCATATGGCCTATAAATTATTGTAATTCGAACGACTTCGGAGAGCATGTCATTGTACATACGCAGCCACCCCCGTTGTAGGTGATATATTCCTGGTAGCAGTACCAGCATAACATTTTGCCGTTTACCTCAAATCTTCGACCGCATCGACATTTATCATATGCATCCAGCATACGTTCACAGTCCTTACAGTGTTGTTCATTCATTTATTTAATGCCACGTTATCGGGGCCAGCTCATCCCTAATCCTGGCCCTACCTGCGAGTATATTGGTACTCGGAATCGATCCCGCAATCGATCACTTCTCCCGTAACTTGATTGATGAGCAGGTTGCCATCATGTACGACACGTCGCTGTTTTTTGGCGAGAGCCTTCACATAGTGTTCAAGATTTTTCTCCCATGCAATGGTAGTACAAGGCTCGCAGTAAGGTCCATCTGTTTGTGTTGAAGCATCCTTGTACTTGGCCTTGCTAATTGCTTCAACAAAAATGGCCTTCTTCATCGTAGAGTAACGAGGAATGTGCAGCTTCTTTGCTTCTTTTCGAAGTACGTTCATGTTTATTTGTATGGTTGAACCCCAGCCATACAAACCTTTGCATCCCCGTAACGCATCGAGGAGGCCTCCTATCCATTCAAGTCTCCCGTGGCTCTTGCCCCACTCCACAATATCTCGAGATCCTTTTTTTCCTCTTCCGTAAAGCACCAGTCTATAACTCTGTCAGGATGCCACGTTACTGGGGCCAGCTCATCCCTAATCCTGGCCTTCTCACCCTTTATCTGGCTTTTTTATGTCAAAGAAAACATGGCTGCTCATATGGGCGAACACGGCGAGTACGTGTACGAGGACTACTTTTGTGGAAATGCGTGCTGCTTGGCTTACGTGGAGGAGCGGAAGATGTATGACAGCGCGTACGAAATGTCGCTGTGGTTGTTGAAAAGACGTTACAAAGGAAGGGCCGCCCCAGACTGGAGACACCTCGTCAGATTTGGGGGCGACTTGACGCAAAAGGAATTCCTGGCATCGGGGTAGGGTTATAGGATGCTTTTCGGAGCCCTAGGTAAGTTATCTCATAGCCCCCCTCGCGGTTATAAGATAAATGTAAGAACAATGTAATGACTGCGAACGCGTGCTTGACGAGTACGATAGATGCACCTGCGGACGTAGGCTCTTGGTAAAGGTTAGGCTGCTGTGTTGGTACTGCTACCAGGAAAATATAACATATAACGGGGGTAGTTGCGCATGTGCGAGAAACGATAGAAGCAATTCTCGGACCTTGTTTAAAATTCAATAAAGGATGCTAAAATTTGAGAACGAAATTGTCAAACCTCGAGAATTCTACAGTTTTGCTGCTACTTTTACCAACATCAGTGATATTAATGTGGACTATCTGACAGTGTCAGATTCCATTCCTGCCAACAAAGACAAGGATCAACGGTATATCGTGGGGTATCATACAGGGGACCTCATAGTAGCTCTGAGGATAAAGACACCTGAAGTCTGGTCCAATGGAGTCAGTCAATACAATACCAGTGCCGTACCAGCGATGAGTATTGATTTCGAAGAGTACCCTGATTTTATCGAGAAATATCGTCAAATTTGGAACAAGATCGAAGAGTTGATATCTCAAAAATTGACGGCGGAGCCAGTCAAAAAAGATCGCTTTATCAACGCCAAGCTCAAATACTACAAGGACGCAATCACGACTAACTTTCATGGTCAACTGGTACCCTATAACGAGCCTTGCAAACTCAGTGGTGTGCTGGCGATATCATCCGTATACGTTCAAGGTAGCAACTACTACCCACGGGTACATGTTGTGGAATGTAGGTATAAAAACCTGAATAAATGGTTGTTATAGAAACACCAGGGTTTTATAACCCCCACAAGGGTTGCAAAACATACTAAGGTCTGTAAACAGGTGGAGACTCTAGGTACTGCTTGCATACTGTACAGATTGAAGTTTTTTTAAGACGTCATCTCTACCTTCCTGTCTTCCTTTCGCAACTAACTGGGTGCGTTCTCGTTCATTGATGCAGTCAACAATATGTTTAAAGCGTTATCGCATCTGTTCCTTTAGCAGCATATACCGTTGTTTTTCCTGCATAATGAGACTATACTCGTAGTCGCTGATAACCCCATTTTCTACGGCTTTCGAAATCAGATCAACGATGGAATTCAATTTCGACTCCGCGAGTAGCCTTATATTCTCGTGTTTCTTCGATTTCACACCAAGCCTCTTTGAAGCGTTCCTCAGACCATCTTGCCCGATACATACAGCAATCGTTATTCCACCCATGGCAATGCACAGTGGAGCACCAAGACCCGAGGCTAAGGCTCCAATTCCGACCCCCGGGGTGATAACACTAACACCTAGTAGCCCATGATCACAGTATCGGACCCAGGTCCCATGCATCTTGAATTTCCTTGCGAGTCTGTCCCGTTCTTTAATCTCAATTCGTAGATACTTTTCAATCTCGCCAATCTTGTCAAGTCTATAATTCTGGCTTTCATCCTGCATAGTATCTTCGTCAGGAGCAGTTGGTACATTTGGGTACAATTTTGTTATATCGTTCATCGTTTATTCTATCAGCAAATGCATTGTAATTCCCGTAAACGAAACATTTTTGTTGTGGTGAAATTCATCTGTCAGCATAAACTCGAGGCGATCTGTAGAACCCTTCAAAGGAAGGTAAATTGGAGTGTCAAAACTCCAGGTCAGCATGTCCCCTCAGGGATTCAACTCTTTGGTGGGGAGCAAAGCGAGAATTTTGGACTTTTTACCATCAAGTAGGCAGTCGTCTTCATCCAACTGAGGGCAAACAAGTCTCAATCTTTGGTAAACATCAGTTTTGTAGAAGGAATCATAGTCTCCCTTTGTGTAATACTTACCACCAGCTGGAGCAGGTAGGCCCAAGAGCTCTTGCAGTTGTGTGTTAATCACCAACGTGTACCCGTCACTGACACGGAGCCTGCAGAGGCCATTTTTTAGGACAAACAGCTTGATCTTGTCCTGTGCCTGACTGTTGACGATAGTTGCCAGATCCTCGATCTTGTACAAACCATTCATGATTTCAGTTCGGGTAACCCTCTGATCGGGCCCCGCCTTACGGATGATAAAATCATTGTCGGTATAAATGTTCAGCCACATGGGCCTAATACTGATGGACTTTAAGGCAATTCTAGGTAATCCTCAAACAGTGTGGGTTTTTCAATATCGGTAATATACAGTTGCTTCGTCCTTTCTTCTAAGAAAGGATGAACATGTATATGTACAACCCCAAGGCAAAGTACAACTCAAACAGGGGAGAATGGCCCCTTGGTATAACAAACTTGGAACACCAGGACTTGTACGTGTCTACAGAATCACACATTTCCGTGGTATTTCCCGAGTTTACCAAATACCCCATCAAAATTCCAACAACCTACCTCAATGACCCCGTCATAGTGGGATGGGCGGGGCAAGCCTTGGATTACTGGAACATCCAAATTAACTTCGCAACATATTGCGCAACCACGGCTTTAGGTATCTCCGCCAAGCACATGACGGGCTCCGTACCGCTTGTCAACTCCATCTTCAAATTTCATGTATACTATCACATGCGTCGCATTCTTGCCAGAATGAGGGTACCCATGCCTTATGACGACGGTTTTTCTCAATACAAAAATCCCTACTCAACCTCTGGATACGCGCAAGTGTGGTCTTGTTGCTCGGATCGCAGGCTGGGGCCAAGGCATTCCTACTCGGTTCTGGTGCGGACAACTACACAGCCAGGGAAATTTTGATAAAAAAATTTGAAAGTATGGTGCGGCGTGAAGAGAATGTAGGGCAAGACATAACAGCATTCCAAAAAGTGCTGCAATATGCCAAAACTCCGTTACTTTCCTGTTATGCCCAGCGTGTACATGTTACCCTCAGACATGACCCTGCGTATAGGTAAAATTGAGGGTTATAACAACAATATCTTGATCGCACCTGCCAATGTAAATGTTGGAGTCGAGGCTGATGTGAATAACAAGCCTATTGTGAAGTCTATTGTGAAGCCTATTGTGAAACCCATCAAATATGCGGCACCTCCTAAACAGGCTATCAAACCACCTCCTAGACATACTATCAAATCACCTGCTAATCATACTAGCTAATCACCCCCTAGGCACCCTATCAAGCCACCACCTAAGCATACTATCAAACCACCCCCTGAACACAGGGAAGCCTCACAGTGGGAACAACATGAGGATACAAAGGCCGCGTTGATCACGGCAGGGGTAGGCCTCATCATTGCCTACATCTGGCTTAAAAAATAGGTCTAATGTGTTTGATGAAACATATTAGACTTTCCTCTTTCCAACGTAGGCCACGACAAAAGCAACAGCGGCCGCGATTGCCGTATACAGGTGCTTGTCTGCGTATTCCACAATTTTTGCTGCTACCCTCAAAAAGAACGAGACTACCGTACCAATGATGCCAGGAAGGGCAGCACCTGCCTTACCTGCCAAGTATTTCAGGAATTTTCCAAATCTTTCCAGCTGCTTTTCTAGAAACCCCTTTCCTGCGACACTTCCTCCTGCGCCTGTTGCGGCACCTGCGCCTGTAACTGCGAGTACAACGGTGGAAATCAGTAGACCAACGGCCGAGACGATACTCGCTATAGTCAGACCCTGCTCTTTGAAGAGGATTTTAAGCTTTTCAAGCAGGGACGTGTCTTCCCCAGCGATTTTCATCAGCGTCTCTTTAATAACCTTCAGCTGACCATATATTTCAGAGGATAGTAAGCCGTGTGCTTCTTGTGCGGCCTTTTTTTTATCCTTCAGGTTTTTGATCTCTTCTTTGACCTTTGCTATTTCCCTGTCGAGGGTAGCTTGTTGTCCTTCAGTTGCCCCGTCTTTCCGAGCCTTAAGTTGTTTCATCTTGGCCTTTGATTTGTCAAGTTCGCTATCGTAGGTATTTTAAGTTACCACTTATGGTTAGAATGTTGAGGTTCAGTCCACTACTTTCACGTTCGGTGATAACTTCATCAGTGCTGCCAAACGAAGTATTTTCGAGGAGACTCTCCGCAGCATCCACAATCTTCTCGACCGGGGACAGATCATCCACTTCAATATCATCACCCTTCTCCTCGATCTTCTCTATGATAGGCGTGATATCTTGCGCGAGGCTCTGGGCCTCTGCCTTACTGCGTTTGTTGGGTGTAGTGGTATAGTCAGGGAAACCCAGGGCTTGCACGTTTTCTACCTTCAAATTTCTTATAATGGTCTTCGGGGATAGGAAACCCCTACCATCCTTCCTCATAATAGCTTCTGTAATATCCTCACCGTTGAAAAAAATATTCTTCCCGTCCAGTTCAAACTCATTGTAAGGTCTCGCATTAAGAGGCCCCAGCTCCTCCCTAAGATGTTCGTATAAAGCGTCGACCTTGTTCTTTAATACATCTACCCTCAGCCTTGACAGGGCGTCTCCCGGAACACCCCGCTGTTGTTTTCCTCGGGTTGGCGTTTCTGGAGACCTTGTCGTCGTCTCTTCAGGTCTATCATCGGGGCGGCCCTCCTCATCTGGTTCATATACTGGGTTTATTGGCATTTATTTTAACAAAACCCCCATAATAAATGAGTAACGCATTTGGAGATAAACTTAACCCTTACGCAGAACTTAAAACGATGCTAGGTATTAAAGGGAGAAGGCAGCGCGTCAAGATAAGCAACGCACCCTCTACAATCAACAAAAAAGAAGACCTCTATGTCGACATTCCTAATATGGGACAAAACGATGTCATCTTTCCGGGGAGTATCAAGCTACTGTTTGACCTAGAGGTTACCGCTACCAATACAAAACGCACCATCGTAAGCAACATAGGTAAATCCCTGGTGCGAGGCCTACGTATCACCTTGAACGGCAAAGAGGTACATAATATCAGCGACTATAACACACTGGCGGTCTACAGAGACCTCTGGTTGCCAAAGTTCGATCGGGAGAACAACCTAATCCTTCAGGGTGGAACCCTAATGACGGTACAATCCGGGCTCTGCAGGTGAAGGCCACTGACCATGCCAGCACGAACGAAGAAAAGGCCATTGTTGCCGCGTATGGTAACACCTTTTGTATTCCCCTCGGAAAAATGTTCGAACTGACAAGAGACTTGCCGTTTTACCAGCCCGGCCTGTATGACAGATTACAGTTTGTCCTACATTTTGCTGAACATAGCAACGTTATAAAGGATGAAGGTACGGTGGCCTCAGGGTCTGGATCTACTGCGGTAGCGGCCAAGGCAGCTGATGCCGCCTATAAAATCACCAACATTTCCTTGGAATATGACAAGGTCAATAACGAAGGTCTCGCGAGTGCCATGATGTCAAGGCATAGTCGTCTCGCGCTACCCTACGAAAGGATACTCCGAAGTAAAGTAGTAACTATGAAAAAAGCGGATATCAGCTACAATCTCCAGATCGACACTCCTGCCAAGAGTCTAAAGGGTGTTTTGTTACTGTTCGTTGACCCAGGGCAAGTGAAGGTCTATTCTGGTAAAAACGAGGTGTTCTACAACCCCAAAATTGAAAAAATAAGCATCACTGTCGAGGGTGAGCCCAATGAGTTGTACTCACACGCGATGCTTCCGAAGGATCACCTGGAACAGATCGTGAACCTTTTCGGCATTCACGATTCCAATGTGACAATTGGGCAATTCCTAACAGAAAGGAACTTCCCCTGACCCTAGTCTGCATGGTTCCGGAAGGCCTCTACAACGCCTGAGCGACGGCATTACGTTGCACATGACGAAGAAAGCCGACGGAACTGGGGATATACGCTGCTATGTGTACCTTTTCCAAGATGCTCAGCTAAACATCCTAGATGGTAGGTTTCACTCTGTAGAGTATTAGTGACCGAAATTTGTGTTTGTCGTAAAGGCAAATACAAAACAATATGGAAGGAACCAAGAGCTGCTCAAGTTGTAAACACGTTTTAACCCTAGAAAATTTCAGGACCAGGAATGGCAAACCGACAAAAAGTTGCATAGGTTGCCTGGATAAAAAGAATCGGTGGCGTGCCAAAAACAAGTGCCCCCATGAAAGGCGGAGGGCCCAGTGCAAAGACTGCAAGGGAAGTGAGATTTGCCCCCATGAAAGGGTGAGGGCCTATTGCAAAGACTGTAAGGGAAGTCAGATTTGCCCCCATGAAAAACAGAGGGCATGTTGCAAAGACTGTAAGGGGAGTCAGATTTGCAAACATCTAAGGATAAGATCCCAGTGCAAAGACTGTGGGGGTGGGAGCATCTGCAAACATCTAAGGATAAGATCCCAGTGCAAAGATTGCAGGGGAAGTCAGATTTGCCACCATGAAAGGAAAAGATCCCAGTGCAAAGAGTGTAAAGGAAGTCAGATTTGCTTATAATTGGCTTTCTCGTCAACTGCTCTGGCTCCGGCATATTCGGGGTCCGAGACGTATAGATTATCCCCATTTTACCCATTACGAGACCCAACGAGATGCATCAATTTGACATCTTGTACATGCCTCAAGACAAGCTGTACGGAAACACGTACAAATACATCCTCACGGGTATTGATGTAGCATCGAGATATAAAAAGGCAAGTCCTCTGCGCACGAAAAAAGCCAGCGAGGTCGCGAGCATGATCAAGGACATTTATAAAGCGGGACCAGACTGCTAGAGGGTAAAGGTGTGGAGATTAAGAGGGTTACTACCAAGAACCATCACACCTTTACGGCTTTTGTAGAGAACTACAACAAGGTAATTGCGGAAAGACTCTTTAAACCCCAAGATGCAAAAGAGTTGGTCACTGAGGAGACCAGTAGCACATGGGTCAAACACTTGTACCCTATCGTGAAAAGTCTCAACAATACCAAAACTGCCATGATTGAGATGAAACCTAGTAGGGCTATTAAACTCGAAGAGGTACCACTTGCAAAGGGGCAACAATACCCCGAAGAGAAGCCATTACCTGAGGATGGTTTGTACCTCTATCTGTTACAACCAGGGGAAGAGCATGGTGACGCGAAGAGACGTGCAACTGATGCTTTTTGGAGTAAGAAAACGTACAGGCTGGATCGTATTGTAGCGGGTAGTCGTGTTTTGTACTATTTGGAAGAAGGGCCTGAAAGAAGCTTCGTGTGAGAAGAATTAATGCTTATTCCTGAAGATGTTCAGATACCACCGGAGCATATGAAGGAGTGGTAATATTCTTTCATGAGTTCATCTAGATCTTCATCCTCATCATCATCCTCTTCATCATCCTCGTCATCATCTTCATCATCATCTTCGTCATCTTCATTCGGATCCCTTAAATAATCCGAGGGATGTAGGGTATAGAACGGATACCCATATACTACACCTTTTATGACATTGGGTTCACTATCAAGGTCAATATCAACCAATCGTCTATCATCCATAGGAAAGTTGAGGATATCGCCTATTCTTGTGATATCAGCCAAATCCGACAGCTTTAATGAAGTATCTTTGATAACCTCGTAACAGATCATACCATACTTGTTCTTTTTGATATCAACAATATGCAGCCCTAGGTGTTGAATATCAGCCTCTAAAACCTCGTCGGTCTCGAGTCTCGGGAATGTTGCCCATGCTTTTTTTCCTGACGCTACCCTGTCTAAAAGCTCTTCATCATCGGGGTGCTCAAACCCTTCGTAGTAGAGTCCATTTCGAAACCTAAAATTTTCACCGGGGGCAATACCCAGTCACTGACGCTGCCTCAATACAACATCGCTGCACAGGTACGTGGATATTGTAGTTATTTATAAATTGTTGTTGTTGTACGAATTTTTCCATTTTGTGTTGTTGTACGTATGCTTTCATTATTTGATATTTCAATGGCTTTTAGCATGGGGCCAAACGGGTCTAAAATATCTATTTTTCCAAAGTGTATAGCCACACTTTGCAAAAAACCGTCGCCTATTCCGCGAGCTCCAAGAGACGTTGATGAGTATAATGTTCACCAAGCGTAAATTGTCTGACACGCTCCGGGTTGATTTCGATACAGCCACGCTCCCTGAGCCAGTTGTAGTGTACAATGGCATTTGCCGTCTCTGCTAGTACCACAATCTCGTCGTTGGGGTAGTCAACAAGCTTGTTTCGAGTCTTTTGTGCCACGTACCCTTGTTGACCACAGATGGCCAGGTATGGAAAGGGATAGTTGTTGTTCTTTTGGAACACAACCATGCCGTTATCTTTTCCAGGATCTTCAAGGTAAGGCACGGCACGTTGCTGTAATGTTCCTACTTAATCTTGGAGCTCCTCAAGTTCGTCCCCCAGCACCCCGAGTTGCTTGTCTCTGTCGTCTAGGTCGTCCCCGAGCAGTGCCAGGGTCATATCCCTTTCCTCGAGGGCTTGACGCTGCTCCTTAAGTTCATCCTGCAATTTTTCGACACCTTTTCGAGCTAGCCATCTTGTCAAGGCTACTGCCTTGGCTTTTTTTATCTAATAACAATCTCCAGGGCGCCATCTAATGTGACGAAGACGTCATGCGGATTTTTGCCCTCCTCCCAGCATACCTGACCGGGTGTAGTCAGCGACTACACCTGATATACCCTCTATTTCCGCCCTTGATGTTATCATATGGCGACCAAGGCTATACTGCCTAACATTTGGAATACATAAAAATCTCTTGAGATCAGCACGTTTAAAAAGAGGTTGATTTTGTTCATTGATTAGAGTCTCTATGACTCCTGCGGGCACTGCGTTGAAAAAGCTAAGTTGCGACATTTCTAATATACCAATGTTCAGCCAGAGATTTTCACCCCCAAGTGGTAAATTTTACTACTCACAAGAGTAGTAGAATTAGCGCCTGCTTACGACATATCAATGTCAAACATCCCTTCGAATAGCTTCCGCGTATCATCGTCAGGTAATGTGAAATGGTTGTGGTAATCGGCAACAGGCATTCACGGCATTCGGATCGTCGCATTCCGGGTTCCTCGCGGTCATATCGGGGTACATCGCTTTAACGTATTTATTCTTGTGCTGGGTTGCTTACGCTGGCATCGATTCATGTAGTGCTTATGCCCGCCTTTTTTTCCATACTCGTGAGGATCGTTTTTATCAACCACGCATAGCACGTTGTCATATTGATATCGGTGTGGAAAATGTATCTGCCGTAGTTCCGAGTTGTCTTGCTTGAACACTAAGCTGTTCATCCCTGGCATCAAGATCGTCCTCTAGGATGGCGATGGCAATATCTCTTTCTTCGATTGTTGCAGGAAGCTTTCGCATTTCCCGGGGTAGCACCTCTTCTACAACCCAATCCAAAAAGGGTTCTGCCTTAGGTTGATCACACCTCAACAGAAAACAATAGAGGCCAGGTTCCGTCAATAAAATTGTATTTGGTTGGGTGTGGACAGATCTGTCCACACCTTGGAGACCAGTGAAAGCGTCGCCTATCCGTATTTTATACTTCTTAGGAACATATCGCTGAATGGCTTTTACTCCCGCTCCTCGTTTATATCCTGCGGCTCTCCAAACATCGGAGGCTACGATACATTGACCTTTATCCTCGACATAAAATGATCGGACTTGTTTTCCTTGGAAATAATCAACCATTGCAAGAGACATCTTTTCTCTCATAGGATAGAATCGAATTTTTTGTATGGTCACTCGAGAATTTTCCAAGTCCTGGATGTTTCAGCCTCACGTACAGGCAGGCATGTTCGGACTTTTTCAATTTAGTCTTGATTTCTTCCCAATCGGATATCATGTTCGTCTCTTCGTCGATTAGCTTCATATCAGACCTTTCATGCGGGTACCACATGAAGAGCTGTCTTTCTGCCTTCGAAGGTTCTTGGGTAAAGCAGTATACGATTGGGTTAAGAGCCACAAACTATGCTTCCTGTGCCTACCTGAAATAGCCAATTCAAGCAGGGATTGTCTCTGCTTATCAAAGCTCTCGTCAGCTATACAGTCGTCAACGATAAGCAATGTCTCTTCGCCCGCCAGCAACGATGACAATTGTTGAACCCATTCGAAAAGCTGATCCTTGGGGTTGATCAGGAACACGTAATCATCTTTCCAAAGTGAGGCCCTCTCAAGGTAGGTACTATTCCATTGTATAGTAGGGCATAGTATGACTGTTGTAGTAGTGTCGCTTGTAATTGTTCTCGAGCAGGTCTAAAACACGTTGCGTCTTTCCGCAACTTGTCGGGCCTGTAAAAATGCAGGTGTGTGGTCCCTTGACAACGTCTAGCATTATTTTATTAAACGCCCTGTTTTTTTCTGTATTTTAGGGTATATCGAAAGGCAATCGATACAAAGCCACGCGCCGCCATGGTTGTTGACAAGATGCCCATTACAGGCAGGGCAGTACGTGGTCTTGTAGACAAGGGGTAAAGGATCAAACGATAGCTTACCCTCCAGGTACCGCAGTACCCTGAGATGTCTCTCAACGAGGCGCGCCTTTTCCTCAGAGACAGGGCAGGGACCAGGGTAAAAGAAGGGGATCTTGATTGGGTTTTTTTAACAGTTCAATGTACCTAGGCACAATATTGTGGGAAAACAAGGTGTAAAGACGCAGGTAATTTTCGACCTGTTGGACCTTTTTAATCTCTTTATCAATTTTGGCTACATCAATCATTTATTGTTTCGGTACGATACTTGCTGGGATCCACCCCTTGGAGACAGCCATCTCGCGACTAGCTCTGCCCGCAGCAAAATAGGCTGTCATTTTCATGACGTCGTTTATGTCCATTTTTGCAGAAGGTCGTGCAATGCCCAGGAATTTCTTACCTGCAAGAGCATAGGCAAAGGTAAAACTGAGATCTACCACAGTCTCATATAGCATGTCTATGATTTCCTTCTCTTTGGGAGTTACTTTATTGCTTGTCATTTATTAATGCATTTTCAAAAATGCAAATTTAAATTTTGTGGATGGGATGTATTTTATAATGTTATGGTGAACTGACTGATTTACTTTTTCGCATTGTCAGATTAAATAATTTTAGTAGATTTGGCTTTAAATGTCACATATAAGGCTGGACTTGAAAATATATGTTTGCCATCACCCGGGTGAGGGTTTCAGCACTGACCCGGTCAGTCGGGTTTTATTTTATTTTTATTTTCAAAGCATGTCTATCTACGATATATTTTTCTTACATTTTAAGAGAATGTAGTAAATAAGCACCACCAAAAACAAAGCTTATGGTCTGTGTTATTATGAAGAACGTGAGGTATAGAGAACATTGAAGTCGGCCCTTTCCTTCATGCTGACACTCTTATGCTCCTCTGGTGCATTACACTGAAACTCCAACGAAAGGCTAAAGACCATTTGGAACCATGCCACAAGTCAGCCTGACCTTCATCGTCACAGAGAATACTGCGAGAAGAGTGCGCACCCATGCAAGTTTAATACAACCAGAACATGAGAGAGGTTAGGTGTCCTGTACCTTAATACAGCTTTCGCACGAATGTTCTTGTGATGTTATACCAAAGAAAAAACACAGTGGATAAAGTTTAAAAAATATCTTTAAAGGAAGAAGAGAAATCAAAAATGTCTAGAAATATATTTAATGCCAAAAACATATAGCAAATCCAGCAACCAATCATCGCGTTCAACGTTGTTTCAACTTTGCACTCGTGGTTGATACGTTTTACAAAATTCATTTTTTATTGGATTTCGTTTTTAAGGCTGGCTTTCGTGCATCTACAGAAAAAAAATATTTTTTTTTGTAACTGTGATCCAAAAAAAGTTTTTCACCCAGCGCTATATTACTGACTTGGTTGGGCGACTGTAAACACCAATTTTTATAATCCAGCGTAAAGCAGTTGTTGGAGTTTTGATTGGTTATTTTTTCGATGCACATGCTTTAGTTTTTGATCCTTGAATAAGGCAGATCGTAAAATTCACACTGCACTGTTTTGTTATTTACTTTTTGATGTATGTGTGTCTATTACATGGATTAAATGAGAAATACAGTGGATTCTTCTATGGGCATACACCTAGTCTCTATCTTAATAGCCATTGTCTGCTTTGTAACTGTGTTCATCTTTTTTGATTAAACGGATGATCTTTCTCTATTGAAATTTTGTAATTCTATTGTTTTAAACATTTGACGTCATGTATCACTTTCGGAATATTATGCAAAATACAGTTAAAAACAAGATAGCTACAGTAAAAAACAATCAAGATAAAAACAAGATAAAATGGCAAAATAAAAAAAATAAATTTACGGAGGATTATATCCTGCGTAAATTTAATTCTTTTTGTTTCGCCAGTTGGACTTATTCTCAAAAACGTATTCAAACTAGTTTTGTTACGTCGTTATTTTCGTTAATCTTGTATCTAAGGCAGGAATAGTTCCAATTCAATACTGTTTTTTCCTTGAACATAATATAATGATCAAAAATCACGTCTTGCGTGTTTGTTTTGTTTTCCAGAAATACTTTTGAAGCCAGGTGTCCCATTTAAATTCTTCGCAAGAAGTTAGAAATAAAAATTGAGAAGGGTTTTCTGATATCAATGTGGAAATTTCAGAAAACAATTATTTCAACTTTTTTTTAGACAACTCTTATAGTCCTAAATTAACTTAACATGTAAATATTCTTATACAATTTATAGAGTGGTCTTAGCGTTATAAAATACGTTTTTAGCAACAATCTTGTGGCACGATAACGGCTTGTCAGAAGCAAATAATGTTGCGTAATTATACTAACTTGGTTTCTTGGTTGCAAACGTAAAATAATTTAAACGGACGAAGTAATTAACATTGTTGTGTCAAAAAGATTGTAAAAGAATAATAATTTCCCTTGTTTACTCATTTATTGAAAAAAAAACTAGAAAAAAGTCAAGTCAGCATTTTTTTTGCCGTCGTCAGTGCAAAGTACGAAGGCATTTATAAACTTTAGAAAAAGTCAAAGGTTTATTACTGCGACATTGTTTACCTGTAAAGCGCTAAGCCGGGTGTTAACAACAACGGACTGTTTTTTATTTAAACCGAGGCTACAATAAAGTTTTTTGGAAAAGGGTATTACTTTTATACAAACTAGTCGTTAGCCCGTGGAAAATTCCACGGGTTCGCCCGTCTTTTTTATACCGTATTGCGCAGCTAAGCCACCATTTTGCGTGACAGACAGACAGACGTATACAGGTATTATAATATAGATGTGCGACATAGTGTATATATATATACCTGTGTACGAGTACTCAGCTCGGTGTCACAATGAATTTGTAAACGTTTGTAAACGAAACTTATTTCACAAAGTAAAATAATATTGACTGATTGTTTTCGCTATGACGGGGTAACAAAACAACGGGTTGTAAACCGTTGTTTTATTTCTGCTAAAGTTGTGGGAAGTTTTTTTAGAAAAAATATACATATTAACCTGAAACACCATAATGTTGTGTGTGCTTCACTCTATTTAGAACATACTGCATACCTGTACTAAAGCGCTTTATCTTAATATGTGGCACAGTTTACGGTTTTTATTAATCGTTCCACCGGATGTTGAACGCTGGTAACACCGTTACTTGTGGCATAACCTGGTGTTTCAAAGAAGGATGCCGGATCCCTGTGCTAAGCTTGCTTTCGCTCAGTTCCGCAAAAAAAATTAAACTACTCTTTCAATGTGCCGTGCAATTTCAAATGAAGTTAGGCTATGTAATCTAATTCAGCTATTATATCCTAGTTAAGTCATGTTGATAGCCTAATTTAGGATACAAAATAATATTTTCAAGTTTCAAATATACATACACCTTGCGTAGATACTACTTGTTTTAAAATTATTGTAATGCACCGCCTAAATAAATAAAATTTTAACAAAAACTAACGACAAGCTGCCACGATTATGTCTTGACCTAAATTCCTGTGAAAATAACCTTATTATGATACTAAATAAACTAATAAGGACGCCAAACAAATGTCATTATTAGAAAAACGTGATGCCTAATATGCATTTTGTAAGGTAGTGCTTTTCAAAATGGCATTTGTGGATAGACAATCAGTATTTTATTTGGGACACATAGGTTAAAAATCTGTTACAACGTTTTTTTTTTACAAGAAACATGCATACAAAGAACAGAGGCTCAAATTGGCTAAAAACTAAGAAGCATCTAAGAAACATGGGCCGACTCAGAAAGGCAGGAATCAATTTGGCATATTCTTCTCCAAGAACCAAAAACTAAACAGAAAGCACTGAAAGTCAAACAAAAAATCAGCGCAGGTTGTATGCACATTTTTATGGTGAAAGAAACTCACAAGAAAACATTTGCATCGATTTTCCTCAGGTAGGAAGTATGTCTGTTCATTGGGAAAGTATGTTTTTGAAACAATGGAGAAGCATTTGAGGCTTATTTCTCGAAAAAAGCTAAGAAACATTAAACCTAAGCCCAAATGCATGTTTCTTGTAATAAAAAAACGTCAAAATATACCATATTGATAGATCTAAAATGAAATCAACAGTTGAAGATTATTTCAATTTACTTAGCAATTTGAAACTATGCTAAAATTTGTTCTAGAATTCAATGAAATGGAGAAAACAAAATGAAGAATGAGAACTATTGATGTCAGATGCAGAAAAAGGTCGACAATCGTCTAAGCCTATAAATAAAAACAAAGAGCATGAAAGTAAGTTATTTATTTCTTCTATAAAATTACCTCAAGACGATTAATTAACGCTGGACTTTTTTTGCGGTTCTAACAACAAACGTTTTGATAAAGAAATGGATTTCTTATTTAGTACGCTCTATTTTTGTATTTTTAACCTATGTGTCCCAAATGAAATACTGATTGTCTATCCACAAATGCCATTTTGAAAAGCACTACCTTACAAAATGCATATTAGGCATCACGTTTTTCTAATAATGACATTTGTTTGGCGTCCTTATTAGTTTATTTAGTATCATAATAAGGTTATTTTCACAGGAATTTAGGTCAAGACATAATCGTGGCAGCTTGTCGTTAGTTTTTGTTAAAATTTTATTTATTTAGGCGGTGCATTACAATAATTTTAAAACAAGTAGTATCTACGCAAGGTGTATGTATATTTGAAACTTGAAAATATTATTTTGTATCCTAAATTAAGCTATCAACATGACTTAACTAGGATATAATAGCTGAATTAGATTACATAGCCTAACTTCATTTGAAATTGCACGGCACATTGAAAGAGTAGTTTAATTTTTTTTGCGGAACTGAGCGAAAGCAAGCTTAGCACAGGGATCCGGCATCCTTCTTTGAAACACCAGGTTATGCCACAAGTAACGGTGTTACCAGCGTTCAACATCCGGTGGAACGATTAATAAAAACCGTAAACTGTGCCACATATTAAGATAAAGCGCTTTAGTACAGGTATGCAGTATGTTCTAAATAGAGTGAAGCACACACAACATTATGGTGTTTCAGGTTAATATGTATATTTTTTCTAAAAAAACTTCCCACAACTTTAGCAGAAATAAAACAACGGTTTACAACCCGTTGTTTTGTTACCCCGTCATAGCGAAAACAATCAGTCAATATTATTTTACTTTGTGAAATAAGTTTCGTTTACAAACGTTTACAAATTCATTGTGACACCGAGCTGAGTACTCGTACACAGGTATATATATATACACTATGTCGCACATCTATATTATAATACCTGTATACGTCTGTCTGTCTGTCACGCAAAATGGTGGCTTAGCTGCGCAATACGGTATAAAAAAGACGGGCGAACCCGTGGAATTTTCCACGGGCTAACGACTAGTTTGTATAAAAGTAATACCCTTTTCCAAAAAACTTTATTGTAGCCTCGGTTTAAATAAAAACAGTCCGTTGTTGTTAACACCCGGCTTAGCGCTTTACAGGTAAACAATGTCGCAGTAATAAACCTTTGACTTTTTCTAAAGTTTATAAATGCCTTCGTACTTTGCACTGACGACGGCAAAAAAAATGCTGACTTGACTTTTTTCTAGTTTT
The DNA here is from genome assembly GCA_030067915.1 of Hydractinia echinata. Classification (NCBI taxonomy): domain Eukaryota; kingdom Metazoa; phylum Cnidaria; class Hydrozoa; order Anthoathecata; family Hydractiniidae; genus Hydractinia; species Hydractinia echinata. The sequence continues at coordinate 2,027,353 of JASGCC010000049.1, read as the reverse complement.
TTTTTCAATAAATGAGTAAACAAGGGAAATTATTATTCTTTTACAATCTTTTTGACACAACAATGTTAATTACTTCGTCCGTTTAAATTATTTTACGTTTGCAACCAAGAAACCAAGTTAGTATAATTACGCAACATTATTTGCTTCTGACAAGCCGTTATCGTGCCACAAGATTGTTGCTAAAAACGTATTTTATAACGCTAAGACCACTCTATAAATTGTATAAGAATATTTACATGTTAAGTTAATTTAGGACTATAAGAGTTGTCTAAAAAAAAGTTGAAATAATTGTTTTCTGAAATTTCCACATTGATATCAGAAAACCCTTCTCAATTTTTATTTCTAACTTCTTGCGAAGAATTTAAATGGGACACCTGGCTTCAAAAGTATTTCTGGAAAACAAAACAAACACGCAAGACGTGATTTTTGATCATTATGTTCAAGGAAAAAACAGTATTGAATTGGAACTATTCCTGCCTTAGATACAAGATTAACGAAAATAACGACGTAACAAAACTAGTTTGAACAAGTTTTGGAGAATAAGTCCAACTGGCGAAACAAAAAGAATTAAATTTACGCAGGATATATTCATCCGTAAATTTATTTTTTTTATTTTGCCATTTTATCTTGTTTTTATCTTGATTGTTTTTTACTGTAGCTATCTTGTTTTTAACTGTATTTTGCTTAATATTCCGAAAGTGATACATGACGTCAAATGTTTAAAACAATAGAATTACAAAATTTCAATAGAGAAAGATCATCCGTTTAATCAAAAAAGATGAACACAGTTACAAAGCAGACAATGGCTATTAAGATAGAGACTAGGTGTATGCCCATAGAAGAATCCACTGTATTTCTCATTTAATCCATGTAATAGACACACATACATCAAAAAGTAAATAACAAAACAGTGCAGTGTGAATTTTACGATCTGCCTTATTCAAGGATCAAAAACTAAAGCATGTGCATCGAAAAAATAACCAATCAAAACTCCAACAACTGCTTTAGGCTGGATTATAAAAATTGGTGTTTACAGTCGCCCAACCAAATGGTTTCATTAAGTGAGAGTACAATTTAGAGACGTCTTCGTCAATTTGGATTGTCCGTCAGTAATACATACATACATATTGATGACAAAAAGCTGGATCAATCTGTTCAACAATTTGTGAAACGTCTAAAGAAATTTGTGTTACTGAAAAAAGAATTAGAGAATCCATGAGAAGAGTAGAAGAAGAGTATAATAATGTCAGCTCAAACTTATTTCCCTAACTAATTAAACACATTACTCTAGATTCTGAGGCTAGTAAAGATAATATAGATAAAATATTATTCTGTCCGAAGAGTCCAAAAGGTTTTTCAGGCCAAATACGTGACATCTATTAAATAAAATGTCATTCAGAGGCAACTATTTCAACATTCTAGTTTATCATGCCAGTAGAAAATATTTCAAGTTGAGCATAAATAGTTTATTTATTATATACATTAAATATATACAAAGCAATCATTTTGTGTTTCTTTATAAATTGTATATTAGCACCCAATCTTGCGATAAAGCGAAGATTAGCTAGCTAGCTAGGTATAAACATCTTTGATTTTAACAATTTGATCTTGAGAAAGCCCACCAAAGTCTTAACTAAATATAAAAAAGAATTATTAAGTTACTTAGCTACAGAACACAATGCAAAATTGTGCAAAAAAAAGGACCTTATAGCAGCAGTGCAGGAAGCTTCAAGGATTCTCACTGACGCCACTAACGGTAATGCAAATGAAAAAAATCTTTCAATGATCTCGCGTGTGAAGATTATGTGTACGTACATAGCTAGCTAGCTAGTTACCTAATTTTTTCCTGTATTCTGTTATTCTGTTAGCCAGGAGACCCAGCGTAATTTTTCTTACCACCGGGAAATCGGAATAGTTAAGGTGGGAAAAATTACGCTGGGTGTCTCAAACGATTTTTCTGCGGCCAAAATCTGGCCGCGCTTTTTGATTGGCTAATTCTATTGTTCTTTGCTCACGTGGTCCATGTCGGGGAAAGCCCTTTTCATCCGAATATTCCAGCGAGTGGTTTCACTCACCCTAACAAACATTAGTAAACTATAAGGTTTTTACCAGAGTAAGATGTGGCCAAGCTTGGTAAACAACTCACAGATAAATTAAAATGGCCTCCGAAGCGATTAGTCACATTGTCCAATTTAAACTCGGGGTTTCCGCTGAGTCATTCGTTTGCGTCTAAGCTTTAGTTTGAGAGAAACTCATTTTATCAACTCGAAGAAGAAAGCTTAGTTAACTAGGCTAGTCTCTCTGCTGTACTTAACACCAAACACTTTTCTGAAAGGTGTTTTTATTTTGTGAATAAAGAAGTGCAGAAGAAATTGTTGTTTTTCTAATATTTTTCTTGAATAAAATGGTTTGCGCAATTGTTTACATTTTCTTGAATTTCATTGGTTAAAAAGCTCGAGAGAAATAATACGCGCTGAAAAAGTTGAATGAGTTCAACTTTTTGAGAGAAGCTCGGGAGCATCTTTTTAAGTCGGGTCAGCGGTCATTCTACTTCATTGCGCATGCTTGTGGGAAATGAGCTTTTTCCGCTCGAGCGGAAAATGCAGTCGTATGGAAACCTACCTTTTAGAGGAAAGAGTCGGCGCAACTTTGCTCATTTTGTCTGGACCTCGTTGATATTTTGTTGGACGCCTATTTCTAGAAAGAGTCGGCGCAACCTCGTTGATATTTTGTTAGACGCCTTCTTCTAGGAAGAGTAATCGTAATTGTTTTAATGTGTTGAACGCGTATTTCTAGACCAGATCCTGGTGTGTTGAAGCTTCTATAAAATATTTTCATAAGTTCTATTTAAAAACAACAATGACATTTCTAATTTAAGATACAGACATTATTTCTGAGCGCCGACGCATTCTAGAACGCTTCGGCGGGAAATATTTGCACCGATGCTTTGTAGAATGCGTCGTCCTAAAGAACTCTGGGCGCTGCTTTCTGGAACGCGTGGCCGAAAAAATATACTGACGCATAATTCTAAGAAGCACCGCCGTTTCTGGATGCCGCTTTCTTAAAGAGGGGGCGCAATTTTCGACCGCTATTTCTAGAAAGCGCCGTCGCAAAAGTCTTGGACCACGATTTCTAGAAATGGTGGTCGCACAATAAATTTAAACGAAAATTGGACTACGCATTATTGACCCGCCTCCCGCTTCATACAAACCATCGTCGACCTTGCATAGCACCGCCGAGAAACGACCGCCGGGTCATCGAAACGTCCGCCAAAACGACCGCCGACCTGATAAAACGCCGACCAAAAAAGGAGATATTTTCATCCGTAAAATCAAAACAAAAATGTCGGAAGCACCTTTACCACCTGGATGGGAAGCAAAATATGACCCTAATTCTGGTAGATAGTAAGTGTTTCACTCTATTATGTTTAATGATAAACTTACGACCCGTGTGTAGCTAGCTAGCTCGCTGAAGCGTAGCTATCTAAAATGTTTTTTACAGGAGCTGTAGCTAGCTAAAGCTGGCTTTGGCTTTTGGGTTAATTGAAAGATGGTTTAATCAGCTGATTAAACCATCTTTTCAGCTGTATATATATCGCGGAGACTGGCTTCCAAAACTTTAGCTAGCTAAGCCACTTTTTATTGCTCCGTATATTAAAACTGTATACCTGGTTATACTTCTTCTCCACACTCCCACAGATACTGTAGTTTAGTGGTTATCACTCTCATACTTTGTGCGGGGGACCGGGGTTCGATTCCCCTTGACGGCGATTCAATATGGGCAATTGAATAATACCATAGCCCCGGGTTAACCCAAGCCATGTGAGGGAAATTGGGGAGATGGGGCACGTGGGCCGTTGGATGTTGCGTGCATGCAGGGAGTTGTCTAGCAGAGCGCTGACTCTAATTGACTTTGCGTAGCTCAAAAGAGAGCATTAAATACTCCAGGACTCCCCATCAATGCCATGGCCCCTCCTGGAAATAATAGACAGGGTATATCCCTCGATATTTGTGAGGCTAGCCATGTAAAATATGCACATCTATCTATCTATCTAAAGTGTTTGCGGAACTTCGTGAAAATTAATCCTTTTTGCGGGAAAAAACTTTTGCGCTTGCCAAATGTGAGTAATATTTTTCGGAGTACCTTAACAGACCAGATTATGATTCAAACAAATGCTGTATCGAAAAGACTGAAATAAAGAATGAATCATTAAAGCTGTTAATGTAGGAATTTCCCATCACATAGCTTGTTCCAGCTACAATTGTGCACAAAATTTGTGGGGTCAGTTCGGCAAATTAAATCCTCTCTGAAATATTTCTTTGTACCAAAATCTCTTCCCTTTCACTGTATTAGTGTTAAAGGAATGGTTCACTTTAAAAAAAACATTTTTTCTTTCTTTCTGAATTAGATCACACAAAGTCTATTAATATATAGAAAGTAATTTGGTTATTCAAAGGAATTCGGAGGAATTTCTCTTCTAATAATTAAGGAAAATGTTTTGGAAAAAACTTTTGCGGTTGGGATAATTATGAACATTTTGCGGGAAAAAACTTTTGTGGTTCACTAATATCACAACATTTTGTGGGAATAAACTTTTGCGATTCGAGCCAAAACCGCAAAACTTTCTTCCGCAAACACTTTCTTCCTTTATAGAGATGCGCTATTTTTACATGACTAGCCTCACAAATACCCTGTCTATTATTTCCAGTAGGGGCCATGACTTAGATGGGGAGTCCTGGAGTATTTAATGCTCATTTTGAGCTATGCAGACCCAATTAGAGGGTCTGCGTTCTACCAGACAACTCTGTGCAACATCCCGGCCCACACCAGTGTGCCATCTCCTTAATTTCACATGGCTTGGGTTAACCTGGGGCTATGGTAACATCCACTCACCCATATTGAATCGCCAGCAAGGGGAATCAAACCCCAATCTCCTGCACAAAGTGATATCTGCGTGGTAGGATAAAAGATGGGGACTTAGGTACAGTACTGTGAAAAGGTTTGTTAACATCGTGTTCGTGTAACGAGCGTGGTGCACACGAACCACGATAAAATCGTGGTCTTTATGTATAACAAACATTCAAACATTCTATCGTGGCCACCACGCTAATATTATTATCTCCACGAAGGATCGTGTGTCCCACGATTATTTTCGCGAGCTCCACGATTTTTATAGCCAGTATAATTTAATTTTTTTTCTTTTCAAAAAAGTCTTTCATTAAAGTTAATTTGTTTGTTTCAGGTTTTATCAAGTGAAAAAAGCATATTCGTAGTTTTTGCTTGGTGTATACTTTTTCGTCATGGACGCGATTGTATTTTTACGAAATGTCATTTGTGTAGAAAAGTTAAATTTGTCTGCGCCGATAGAAATGTTTTTTTAGATCACATTTTAAAAAAGTTTATAAACGAAAAGCGGCGATAGAAATGTTTTTTTAGATCGCATTTTAAAAGTTTAAAAACGAATAGCGGCGATAGAAATGCTCTTTTAGATCGCATTTTAAAAGTTTATAAGTGAAAAGCGACGATAGAAATGTTTTTTTAGATCGCATTTTAAAAGTTTATAAACGAAAAGCGGCGATAGAAATGTTTTTTAAGATCGCATTTTAAAAGTTTATAAACGAAAAGCAGCGATAGAAATGTTTTTTTAGATCACATTTTAAAAAAGTTTAAAAACGAAAAGCGGCGATAGAAATGTTTTTTTAGATCGCATTTTAAAAGTTTAAAAACGAATAGCGGCGATAGAAATGTTTTTTTAGATCGCATTTTAAAAGTTTAAAAACGAATAGCGGCGATAGAAATGTTTTTTTAGATCGCATTTTAAAAGTTTATAAACGAAAAGCAGCGATAGAAATGTTTTTTTAGATCACATTTTAAAAAAGTTTAAAAACGAAAAGCGGCGATAGAAATGTTTTTTTAGATCGCATTTTAAAAGTTTAAAAACGAATAGCGGCGATAGAAATGTTTTTTTAGATCGCATTTTAAAAGTTTAAAAACGAATAGCGGCGATAGAAATGTTTTTTTAGATCGCATTTTAAAAGTTTATAAACAAAAAGTGGCGATAGAAATGTTTTTTTAGATCGCATTTTAAAAGTTTAAAAACGAAAAGCGGCGATAGAAATGTTTTTTAGATCGCAATTTAAAAGTTTAAAAACGAAAAGCGGCGATAGAAATGTTTTTTTAGATCGCATTTTAAAATTTTATAAGCAAAAAGCGACGAATGTTTTTTTAGATCGCATTTTAAAAGTTTAAAAACGAATAGCGGCGATAGAAATGCTCTTTTAGATCGCATTTTAAAAGTTTATAAGCGAAAAGCGGCAATAGAAATGTTTTTTAGATCGCATTTTAAAAGTTTAAAAACGAAAAGCGGCGATAGAAATGTTTTTTTAGATCACACTTTAAAAGTTTATAAACGAAAAGCGGCGATAGAAATGTTTTTTTACATCGCATTTTGATTCACAAACGATTAAAATCTATTATGTAGCTATAGCTTTATGACAACGAATTAAAGTGTTAATTTTTTTTTTTGCCGTCGGTTTTTTGATTTAATTGATAAACTAATACGGTCTTTGTTGTTTTACAATAGAAGTTATCTATCATGGACACCACGGTGTAATGTTTAATTTTTATTCGTGTAGTCCACGAAAATGATCTTGAGGTCCACGATTGTTAAAAAAATACGCATCGTGGGCTATCGTGGTTCGTGCGTAACACGAAATAAACACGAACCACGATGTTAACAAACCTTTTCACAGTACTGTACTTAGGGATCGTCTCCGAGATCGTTTCAAAAAAAATCGTTTCAAATCGTTTCATTTTTTAATTAGCATAGCATGTGATACGAATTTGAAACGATTTTAAAGTAATGTTTAATTTTTTGAAATCGTTTCAGATCGTATGGAAATCGTTTCACTATTTTGTAAATCGTTTCATTAAAAAATAAAATCGTTTCATAATCGTTTCATAATCGTTTCAAGATTGTTTTATTATATTTACTTGAAATCGTTGCACATACCATAATTCGTTTCAAAATCGTATCATTATGATCGTTTCAGTATATTTATTTTAGATCGTTTCAAAATCGTTTCAAGGTGTTTCTTTTACATTCTTTTAACATAAAAGAATAAAAGAAATTATTAATCTAATAAAGGTCTCTCAATAAAACCTACGCGCTGTCACATAGGTTTTTCTATCGCTGCTTTTCGTTCTTAAACTTTTAAAATGCGATCTCTAACGAAGCTTTTTTATCGCCGCCTTTCGTTCTTAAATTTTTAAAATGCGATCTAAAAAAGCTTTTCTATCGCAGCTTTTCGTTCTTAAACTTTTAAAATGCGATCTCAAAAAGCTTTTCTATCGCCGTTCTTCGTTCTTAAATTTTTAAAATGCGATCTAAAAAAGCATTTCTATCGCCGTTCTTCAGTCTTAAACTTTTAAAATGCGATCTCAAAAAGCTTTTCTATCGCCGCTTTTCGTTCTTAAACTTTTAAAATGCGATCTCAAAAAGCTTTTCTATCGCCGCTTTTCGTTCTTAAACTTTTAAACATTTCTATCGCCGTTCTTCGTTCTTAAATTTTTAAAAGGTGATCTAAAAAAGCATTTCTATCGCCGTTCTTCGTTCTTAAACTTTTAAAATGCGATCTCAAAAAGCTTTTCTATCGCCGCTTTTCGTTCTTAAACTTTTAAAATGCGATCTAAAAAAGCATTTCTATCGCTGTTCTTCGTTCTTAAACTTTTAAAATGCGATCTCAAAAAGCTTTTCTATCACCGCTTTTCGTTCTTAAACTTTTAAAATGCGATCTCAAAAAGCTTTTCTATCACCGTTCTTTGTTCTTAAATTTTTAAAATGCGATGTAAAAAATCATATCTATCGCCGCTTTTCGTTCTTAAACTTTTAAAATGCGATCTCAAAAAGCTTTTCTATCGCCGTTCTTCGTTCTTAAATTTTTAAAATGCAATCTAAAAAATCATATCTATCGCCGCTTTTCGTTCTTAAACTTTTAAAATGCGATCTAACGAAGCATTTCTATCGCCGTTCTTCGTTCTTAAATTTTTAAAATGCGATCTAAAAAAGCATTTCTATCGCCGCTTTTCGTTCTTAAATTTTTAAAATGCGATCTGACGAAGCTTTTCTATCGCCGTTCTTCGTTCTTAAACTTTTAAAATGCGATCTCAAAAAGCATTTCTATCGCCGTTCTTCGTTCTTAAATTTTTTTTCATCGCAATATTTTCCATTTTAAAGGAAATTGTTAGTTTTAAGAAAAACTGTTTATTTTTAGTTTTACGATAAAAGATGTTGTTGATGATGTCGATGTTGTGTTGAATAAAAAGAAAGAGAAACAATAATTTTACATTTATATATAAGTTTAATTGGTTTTTAATTAGTTCAACATCGTTTCAAAATTCGTTTCAATAACTTCAAAGACTTTTACATCGTATCACAAATAATATTTTGACAATCGTATCAAATCGTTTCAGAATTTTTTCTAATCGTTTCAAAATAGTTTCAAAATCGTTTCACAATCGTTTCATTTTTACGTAGTTTATACAAAATCGTTTCGCAATTAAAATATGAAACATTTAATTCGTTTCATGATACGATTATGAAACGATGTGAAAAAAATATTGAAACGATTTCCATACGATGAAAATCGTTTCAATTCGTATCAAAACTGAAACGATCTTGGAGACGATCCCTTAGGTTAAGCAAAGTTATTTTCAGTCTATATTTCCTGACACAAAGGAATTGTTAGGGCTTTAAATGAAGGCATCAATCTATACACTCGATAATAGTTTGAAACCTCGAATGATGTTTCTGTTAGAAAAAATCCACAGGTAAAGACCTCTCTTCACCAAATCCTAGCATATTTTTTCCTGTTTTTTGAAGCTCCTCTTGTTTGATGATTGTGGCAGTTTTTTGCCAAAAGGAATTTTGAACGCACGTAATCAGGAGCAATGTGATTCATGGCTTTGAAAACTAATATGGCATCGTTTTTGATGAGTAAATTATTCAGTGAATATTTCCTCTATTTCCCAATCATCATCATCATCATTCATCATTCTCGGCTTAACGTCCGTTTTCCATGCTAGCATGGGTTGGACGGGGTATATTAATGACCCTCTTCCAATCTGATCTAGACTGTGTTAGATCTAAACTCAACTTCCTCTGTATCAAGTCTGTCCTTATAACCTCCTGCCAAGTCTTTCTCGGTCTGCCTCTGGGCTTTGCCCCAGGAACTATCAAGTCTCTACACTTTCTTACCCAATTATCCTCCTCCATTCTTTCCAAGTGCCCCAGCCAAGTCAATCTTCTTATCTGGATAACATCTTTAATTCTACGGATACTTAGCCTGCTTCTTAGCTCATCTGAACTCTTTCTGTCTCTCAGACTGGCGTTACACATCCACCTAACCATTCTCATATCATTCCTTTCTAAACGGTCAAGATCTTCCTGCTTCACTGCCCATGTCTCACTACCGTACAACATAACACTTCTTACACAGGCCTCATACAACCTACCTTTTACCTCAATTGATAAGACTCTGCTAGTCAACAAAGACAGTAACTCTCTGAACTTTTTCCAAGCAGAACCTATCCTGCAAGTAACACTTCTTCCAACACCCCCTTCACTGCCCAACATATCACCTAAGTAACAGAAGTTCTCAACTATCTCTAACGAGCCACTGTTGTACATCATTAAAGCTGGAAATACTTCATTCTCTATAATCTCACCTTTGCAACGCTTGCATACAATCTGAATGTCAGCTCTTAACTTTCCGTCAATACTACTACACTTCTTATGTACCCAATGCTTGCAAGTCTGACAAAAAATTGAGTTACTACCAACCCCTTTCCTGCAAACTCCACAAGGCCACTTTCAAACTACAAGGTCACACTTGGCTGCAATGCTACTAATCATGACTTTAGACTTTGCTGTGTTCACCCTTAGCCCTTTCTCTTCTAGTCCTTTCTTCCACTTCTCAAACTTTTCAACTAATTCTTCCATCGACTCTGCTATGAGAACCAAATCATCTGCATACAATAACTCCCATGGACAACTTGTTCTGAACTCCATCGACAGCGCTTCTAAGACTAGAACAAACAACAAAGGACTAAGTACAGAACCCTGATGTACACCAACATTTACACTAAATTCATCACTAAGTGAATCTTTAATCCTGACACGACTTCTAGCATTGCTGTACATAGACTGTACCATCGTAACTAGCCACTCATCCACACCTAATTTTCTCATAGCCCACCAAATAACTTTACGTGGCACTCTATTAAAAGCTTTTTCTAAATCTACAAAGGCAAAATAGAGATTCTTTCTCTTTCCTAAATACTTTTCCTGAAGCTGTCTGAGTAAAAATATTGCATCTGTAGTGCCACTCCCTGGAACAAAACCAAATTGCATCTTATCTATAGTTACCTCTTTCTAATGCATCACCCTTGCCCTTGAAACAATTCACTATTACACTCGACTGCCACTCACTCGGAATAGCACCATCCTTTATAATCTGATTAGCAAGACTTGTAATAAGCTCAACTCCAATATATCCAGATGCTTTTACCATCTCTGCAACCATACCATTTACTCCTGCAGCCTTGCCAATCTTCAATTTCCTAAGGTACAAACACATTTTATTCGTTTTTCTAATTTTCCCAATCTACCTTGGGTGGCACAAGCCCATGCCGAGGAGCAGTAGTTGGAATATGGCATAACAAGTGCATTAATTAAAGGTTTTTTTGTGTGCGGTGTTAAACAAGATGCAATGGTTTTAATTTTAGAGTATTTAATTAGTATTTTTCTATTTATGTCATTAATGTGCTCTTCCCATTGCATTTTTTTATCAAATGTAACCCCAAGACATTTAACTTTTTCGCTCCTCTTCAAAGGAATACCCATATAGTTGATAGTTTTGTTCTCAACTTTTTTTACTGGCTGTGTATTAATAGTCATTTTGTTATTGCCAGAGGTCGACTTGTGAAATCTCTAACTCGACCTGCGAGAAAAGTTTTTATGGGATGAAATATTGTATCATCTGCAGATGGTGGTAGTTTGAATTGATGACAGATTTTAAGTCATCAATGTACAAAAGAAAAAGCAGGGGCCCCAACACAGATCCCTGCGGCACCCCAAAACCGTCTTCATGAAGCAGATCTGCTCTTGTGGTCGTTTACAAGAGTCAGCTGCATTCGTCCCGTTAAGTATGACTCGAACCAGTCAAAGGCAGCATCTCTGATGGCAAAACACCATAGCTTTTTTACAAAATTTTATGATCAACAGTATCAAAAGCTTTTTTAAGGTCAATGAGCACAGCACAAACAAAGTTTTGTTGGTTGAGCTCAGTAAGAATAAAATCAGAGACATCAACTACTGCAGTTTCTGTGGAAAAGAGTTTTCGAAATCCAGACTGTCTGTCATTTAGGAAGTCAGGGGCGGATTCACACATTGGCGAACTCGGCACTCGCCTAAGGAGAAATGTAGCCTCCCCCCCAACGCGCTTCCTAGAATCGTTACAATTAGGTTCCGTTTTCACTTCGCTTATTTATATTATTGTAGCAGTATCTCCTTCACGGTGCTTTGCCGAGTCTGTAAGATTTTTCCTAGTGCTACGGTACCGATTTAATATTTTGTCCTATTTCATACTTCAGGCCTATACCAAGTGACTCCATAGGCTACCGTAAAATTTGGTAAAGTCGGCGAGAAGCACAACTCGCCGACTGTGGAGTGCTTTTCGTCGACTTTGGGTGAATTTACGGTAGTTTTCTATAGGCCGACAGAAAGTCCACCTTACAAGGACAATTGTTTATTTTAACCGTTGACTGTAGCATATGACAATCTCGGCAAGATAGGCTGAGATTTCCCTATTTCAATTCTTTCCGTTCATCATGGCTTCAGCAGTGAACATGAGGGAACGCGTAGAGTCTACTCTAAGAAGCAATAAAATCAACGATGTTAAAATTTTGCACGCAAAAAAGAAGAAACATTACTGGAAAACGTTTATTCTCTGTGTCGCCTGTGATTACAGAAGAAAAGCAGTTTGGCAGAAAAGCAGGCTTTGACTTTACAAAAATAATAGCATTAACTCGATGACTACGCTTTCAGGTACATCTGTTTACTTTGAATTCCATTGATCTTAGAGTAAGATACACTATTGCTTTCTATTGCTGTGCTAGCAAGTGTGAACATGAAACTGTTTATAGTTTCACTTTCAACAAATTTGAAAAAGCTTTGTGTCAAATTCAAAAGAGCTTTATGTTGTCTTGGGTTTCTTTTTTATTTAAGTAACAAGACATTTTATAACATCACAATAAATCGAATAGCTAGTCAGCTGGTTACTTTTTGTAGCTAGTAAAGGTGTAATGTATATAACAATTTGTTGACTTCGTAACAACTTTGTATGTTTACTTTCGTAGATTCAAAGCTTCAGGCAGTAGACACTTTCCAAACGATTTTTTAACATGCCACAAGAGAACACTAGTTTTGGGAAGAAGACTTGACAAGACTTTATGATGTTTTGGTGTAAAATCTCGAGCCTCATATCGAAATAATTCCTGGAAATGGTGCTAATTATATACAATCCGAATAAGAAAAAGGCATGGCTTTATTTAATGGGTGAAATGACAAACGTTTTTCACATTTTCACTAAAGAAGTTGGCGAACATGACTTAGCATATATACTTATTACAACCCTATCCAGATGGACACAAAAACGTGTAATAATGTAGTTAACGATGTCTGTTCTTGAATGATTTTGTTTTGTTAAACATTTCAAGTATTTATAGTAATTATCGCATAACAGCTAAAAGGTATTTTCAAGTTTGATTCAACATTTTAGGAGTCTGAGCCAGAAATGGTTACTGAAAAATAAAAACAGTGTTTTTCTTGCTATTAGGCTAATAGGGCTAAATATTTTTTGACTGAATGTTGTGCTAAATCAGTGTTCATTCTTTCGTTTTTGTAGGTTATTGTGTTGTAAGGTTGTTTTTAATTAGCTATATAATCTTGCCATTTTTATTTTATTGTATTTATCTGTTGTTGTTTATGTTGTTGTTACTATGATCTAATAATACAAATAAAGCCTATTTACATATGCATTTTTGTGTTGTTGTTTTTTGCTTATTTTTCTTTCAGGCCTCCTTTTTCATGTTAATAAATGTTTTAATAGATTAAATATGAATATTTTTTATTAGTAATATATATACTGTTTTGCATTACCGAATTACAAGAATTATATATGTCTTTTTTACTGAATCTAGTTTCCGAAAATTTGTAGCCTCAAAAGCTATTATATTCACCCATAACTTGCAAAAAAAATTTCTGGATGTGGAAGAAAGAAGAAGTTTTGCTGGCTAGCTAATTTTAGCCTTAATTTTTCTGAAAACATTATTTGGCTTTCATTTAAGAATTTTATGATTGTTTTTTTTTCAAATAACATGTAAGAAATGGACTTGTAAAGGTCCTGTCTGCTGCATTTTGGAGTGCTGAAATAGGTAAATAAGCTAAAGCTTCTGGACAAGACCCCCATCTGATTTAACTTAACTCGCAAATCCGCCTAAGGAGAAAAAAATCCTGTATCTGCCCCTGGAAGTTGTGCTCAGAAATAAAATATGAAATTTGCTCATGCACTAAATTTTCAAAAAATATCATGAGATTGGCAGATAATTAGTAGGATCTGTTTTATTGCCACTTTTAAAAATAGGCGAGACCCTTTTAGACTTCCAACATTTAGGTACATAACCAGTAAATAAAGATTTGTTGAAAAGACTTGATAAATAAATACAGTCCAGTCCGAATGTAACCTTCCGCGTACACGCAACTCGCATAAATAATTACTTTCATAATAGACTATATTGTCTTTTAGAGAAAATAATTACACCGCGATAAATTGAAAAGATCAGGGAAACTTATTGTATAAATAACAATAACCTGCGTGTGACGATGTTGAGAATACTTTCGCCGCAAAGTAAAATGTTCTAAAGGATAACATTTTTTTTGGAAAGTCTTTTAAACAAAAAACAAGCGCATGAAACTTTTTCAACAACAATAGTTTTGTGTGCGATTTCTTTCGCGTAATGTTTTGTTGAAAAAAAGTAGCGTACAATAAAATGTTAAGAAATATATATTTTTTTAAACGGACCAAGTTTGAAAGATATAAAAAAAACATGCACAAACTTTTTTAAAAAACAATAGTTTTTGCGCAATTTATTTTAATCTTTCGCGTAGTTAACAATCATTAAACTTCAAAACTTTGCACTAATACCTAAGGGGATTTTATTTTCAATAAGTTTTAACAATGAAACTCGCAGTTATGAGAAAATAATTACAGCATTGTTTTATCGCGAAGCTTTTGTTAAATCACTCGCAACATACCTCTCGCAAAGATCTTTAAAGTAATTACGATAAACAAAAGATTAAAGGGCTTCCGACTTGCAGGAAAAGGTGTTGTATAGAGCGTACGCCAAAGCTTACATTCGGACTGTACTGTACTGTGCTTTTAGGAGTCGCGAACCAATTCCGTCCAAGCCTGTAGCTTTATTAAGTTTTAGTGAACTAATTATTTTTTCAACACTTTTGGTCTGAATAGTAGCCTACCGAAAATCGTGTCTGCCAATAGGTGGATTAACATTAGTAGTGCCGGAAGAAAATTTTGAGGTTAATTTGGCACCAACACTGACAAAAAATGAATTGAATGTGTTTGAAATTTCTTTTGGGTGAGATGTTTCTGTACCTGACTTATCAGGAACCAGTTTTTTTAGGGTTTTCTAAAGTTGTTTTGGCTATTTTTGAAAGTCCTGCAAAACGTCATTATAGTACTCGTTTTTGAGTGCATTTTTGAGACCTATTACCTGGTTCCTTTTTTGTTTGAAAGCTTCCCAGTCTATGATGGATTTTGTTTTTGATGCTTTCCCTTTTATGAAGTCTCTTTCTTTGATGGCTATTATTAATTCATCAGTGACCCATGCCTCAACACGGCCAGAAAATCTATGTGTTTTGAAAGGGGCATGTTTGTCAGCCACTTTATTAACATTTTTATTCAGTTTCTCACATGCTTCATCAAGGTCATCATAATCATTAAAATACAGTACCGCCTGAATGTAATGTTACATGTGCATGCTAGTTATCACCTTCACACAAGCTTTCTGTAGCGTCAGAACTTTCGTTTTTATTATAAATCTATTGTTAAATACATATATTGTGAAAAACGATAGGTTTCATGTCCCACACGCGAATTTTAATGATTGCATGTAATTTTTGTGTGGCTCATTCTTTTATATAATTACCGCCGCTGCGAAGGGATTAATACAAAAAAATATTTAAAATATAATTACCCTTAGTGTGTGTATTGTTTCAGCACACAAGCATCTTTTATTTACACATGAATTTAATTGTATATCTTATAATTATCTCCGATTTTGTAAATGTAATACGCGAAATTTTATTGTCCCACACGCGAAAGAAATGTTACATCTTTTGTCTATACATGTGACAGTTATAAACAATTTTATGACGAAACAGAATTTTTAAGCTTCATAGGGTCGATTTTGACAATTAAATACCAAATGGTGATATCAAAGTTTTGCGTGATGTATTTGTTTATCATTTAATAGCAAAATACAGGGATGTCTAACTTTCATGCAATCGAGCTTTATTCAGTTTGTACCAATATACAAATGATCAATATATCTATTGCATTTAGCCACCGTTAAGAGTCTCCAGAAAGTCTTGATTGCGTTAACTAATTCTTCTTTAGTCGACGGCTTGACACTTCTTCAAAAAAACGGTTTGAGTTCCGACCACAACATTTCAATGGAATTCAGGTCTGGGCTCTATGCTGGAGTAGGCCAATGATTAATGTTATTTTCTTTCATAAACTCCCTAGCTAAAATGGATGTATGCTTTGGGTCTTTGTCCTGCTGAAAACGATGTCCTTCTGGGTACAATCCTTCAAGTGAAGGCTTGAAGCACTTTTTTAGGATCTCTTCAAGAAAAAATTCCTAAAAACATACAAAAAAAAATTATGCGAATTTTACACTTACAACATGATTTTAAAAGATTGTTTCTCCTTACCTTACGCATTATACCAGTGAATATTAAAAGTTTGCTCTTTCCTCTTCGGGAAATTCCTACCCAAACATGCACCTTGTAAGGGTGCTTAACTTTTGGCTTCATTTTAGGTGCTTCCCCCTTTTTTCGAAAGCAGCGAACAGCATGTCTGTTAATTTCAATCGATGATTCGTCGGTAAACATGACATCGTTGAAATGTTCTTCATTAGCAAGCAATTTTGTGCAAAATGCTAAGCGTTTCTCGCAGTTAATTGGACGAATGGCTTGACAACATTTTGGGCCTGTTTCAATCCATCCTAACTTTCTTCTTACTTTTTTAATCGTAGTGACTAAAACATTAATGTTGAAAGAGTGCAAAAGTTTTTTTTGTATGTCCACCGCTATTTATGTTTTTCATTTTCATTATAACACTCGTCTATAAAGTTAAAGTGTTTTACTGCTAGCTTTGCGCTTCTTCCCGACTTTTCTAGATTTGGTATTTTTCCAGTTAAATTTTTCCAGATATTTTTTTAAAACAAGAAATTGTTTGTCTTGTGGTACAAATTCCTTCACTAGACAGCTTCGTTAACAACTTCGTTCCCTTGAAACCCTGTTGTGAATGTGTTATTATTCGTGATTTTTCTGATGAACTAAGTCGATGCATTTTTAAAAAATAATTTAACAATTTCAAGTGGTGTGAAAAGAAATACAAAACAATTCTAACAAATAATAAGTATAAAGTTATAACGACTTAAACAGTTAACTGGACGGAGTCTTCTAAAGCTACGGCCGTTATCACCCTCTAACCTTTTCAAATTCACCAAACACGAGAAATAATAGAGTTATTATAAACACAATCACTGTCGGAATACCCTGATAAAACATCTTACTAAGATCTTGCTAGTATATTACTAAGATTCCTACCAAGATCTTACAATATTCTTGATAAGATCTTCCAAGATCTTGGCAAGAACGTGCAAGATCTTCCAAATCTTCCAAGATTCTTACAAAGAATTGTAGTAAGATCTTACTAAGATTTTTTAAGATCTTACAAGATTCTTACAATACAAAGATCTTACAATATTCTTGGTAAGATCTTACAAGATCTTGGCAAGAACGTGCAAGATCTTCCAAGATTCTTACAAAGAATTGTAGTAAGATCTTACTACAACATTGTTGATAAAATATATTTAAAATATATCATCAAGATCTATCAATTTTTTTTACCAAGTTTTTGCATTATTCTTTGTATGATCACACTGTACAAAATGTTACAAGTGCAGAGATTTTACGAATATCTTAAGGTTTTAATTAGAAATTAGAGAATTATAAAAATTACTTAATTAAATGAGATTCAACAACTATAATATTTTTTAACAATATACAAAGAAAGGAAAAAAATCATTCGTTGGATGGTTGAATTGTTTTTTTCTTTTTCTTATCTTGTCCCATTTGGTTAACGGACGCTCGGCACATGCACCACATCTTTTCAAAGTCTTTCGATGGGTACATGACTTTGATTAGTTCTAAAATAATACAAATAACATGTATTTAAGTTGTATTTCTAATAGTTTTAAACTGAGTGTGCATTTTTTATCATTGTTTTCTAACATTGAGAAAAATATCTACAATGTTTTTTTATTTATAAGGAAATTAAGACTGAAAAAAACTTGACTAAATTTCATTTAGTTAAAATATTGTGAAGATGAAAAAATTGAAAGTATTTGATCAGAAAAAGAAAAAAAAATGTGAAAGTAAAGTCAATTATCCAGTATTCACCTCCTGTGTTTCGATAAGCCCTAAAGAAATAAGGTATCCGGCAATGATTTAATTATTTTTAGAATGATTGTTATACCTTAACAAAAAAACTTTGCGAGCATCCAAAGTGATTTTTTCAGTTTTGGACTGTAAAGATTTTTGGACTGTAATTGGATTGCAAAGCTGTTTAGTTTGTAACCTGACACTGGACAAATTGAGCCATGATGATTGTTATAACGTTGATTGATGTGAAACAAACAGAACAGGAACAAAATTATCAGCGCCCTTTTCGTGTAAATATGCAGCGTTATTTTTAAATCGAACACTTGAGATTCGAAAAAAGAAGCGCCGTTTTTTAAACATTCGAAAAGGAGAAAAAGTATCAATTTTTTAAAGATTTTGCTAAGTTGTACATCGCGTGCAAATTATATATCTACAGCGATCTTTTCGTTTTCTGTGACGTCGTTTTGACTGTATTTAAACGATCTGCAGCGATCTTTTTGCTTTCTACGATCCCGTTTTCATGATTTTTAAACAATCTACGGCGATGTTTTTGCTCTCTATGATGCCGTTTCGACTGTATTTAAACGATCTGCAGTGATCTTTTTGCTTTCTATGATCCCGTTTTCATGATTTTTTAACGATCTACGGCAATCTTTTCATTTTCTACGACGCCTTTTTGACTGTATTTAAACGATCTGCAGCGATCTTTTTGCTTTCGATGATCCCGTTTTCATGATTTTTAAACAATCTACGGCAATGTTTTTGCTTTCTACGATGCCGTTTCGACTGTATTTAAACGATCTGCAGCGATCTTTTTTCTTTCTACGATCCCGTTTTCATGATTTTTAAACAATCTACGGCGATGTTTTTGCTCTCTATGATGCCGTTTCGACTGTATTTAAACGATCTGCAGCGATCTTTTTGCTTTCTATGATCCCGTTTTCATGTTTTTTTAACGATCTACGGCAATCTTTTCGTTTTCTACGACGCCGTTTTGACTGTATTTAAACGATCTGCAGCGATCTTTTTGCTTTCTACGATCCCGTTTTCATGATTTTAAACAATCTGCGGCAATGTTTTTGCTTTCTACGATGCCGTTTCGACTATATTTAAACGATCTGCAGCGATCTTTTTGCTTTCTACGATCCCGTTTTCATGATTTTTAAGCGATCTGCGGCGATGTTTTTGCTTTCTATAACTCCGTTATCATGATTATTAAACGATCTACGGCGATCTTTTCGCTTTCTATGATCCCGTTTTCATGATTTTTAATCGACCCACGGCGATCTTTCCGCTTTATACGATCTCGATTCGTTATTTTTAGGGCAAAAAATGCAGACATTATTACATAATTTGATAGTTAATTTCTTTAGAAATTGGCAATGTGTGATAAACATGTGTTATAGTAGAAGCGATTTTAAAACGATTTGAACTGAAACGAATTAATTTTTATAACGATCTTTTTGCTTTCTACGATCCCGTTTTCATGATTTTTAAACGATCTACGGCGATGTTTTTGCTTTCTATAACTCCGTTATCATGATTATTAAACGATCTACGGCGATCTTTTCGCTTTCTATGATGCCGTTTTGACTGTATTTAAATGATCTGCAGCGATCTTTTCGCTTTCTACGATCCCGTTTTCATGATTTTTAATCGACCCACGGCGATCTTTCCGCTTATACGATCTCGATTTGTTATTTTTAGGACAGAAAATGCAGACATTATTACATAATTTGATAGTTAATTTCTTTAGAAATCGGCGATGTGTGATAAACATGTGTTATAGTAGAAGCGATTTTGAAACGATTTGAACTGAAACGAATTAATTTTAATTTTTTTGAAACGATTGGGAAACGAATTCGAAACTATTTGGAAACGATTACGAAACGATTTTCAATTTAACGAACCAATTTGAAACTATTTTGTAAGGAATTTTAACGAATTTGAAACGATTTTTCTGGAGTTTTTTTTAAAAAAATTCGTTTCAAAGTCGTATAGAGATCGTTTTAAATAAAATATTATACAAATTGAAACGATTATTTTAGAAACAATCGTGGAGATGATCCCTAAGGTAATAAATTTTAGCAACCTAAAAGCAACATGCTGTGACGAACACACACACAAACATTTATACAAAATACTGGCTTTCATTAGTAGATCAAGCTGCAAAGATAATTTAAAACTCATGTACTTATCTTGAAAGTATCAATATTCTGATTAATTTAATAAATATTCTTTAATGGCTAAAGGACAAGACAAGAGTTTTATCAGATTTTCAAGAATCTTGATAAGATCTTGATAAAATCTTGACAATTTTTGGTAACAAGAATTTATAAGATTTTTCAGGAATCTTGTTATGATCTCGATAAGTTTCTGATAAGATCTTGACAATTTTCAGTAACAAGAATTTATAAGATTTTTCAGGAATCTTGATAGATCTTGATAAGTTTCTGATAAGAACTTGACAATTTTCGGTAACAAGAATTTATAAGATTTTTCAACAATCTTGATAAGTTTCTGATAAGATCTTGACAATTTTTGGTAACAAGAACTTTATAAGATTTTTCGAGAACCTTGATAAGATCTTGATAAGATCTTGTAAGATATTATTAAATAAGATTTACTAAGTTTTGTTAAGATTCTTAACAAGATCTTACAAAGATCTTGTAGGATCTTGTCATAAGTAAGATCTTACAAGATCTTACAGGATCTTACAAGATCCTACTAAGATTGCTATATATTTTGTGTTCTTCTGGTTCACTCATCACTTGGTCTTCAAAAAATAGCAATCAGCAAAAAAAGTGACGAGGTTGAGCAAGTAACAAAAACAACAAAAGTATTAACGAAAGCAACAATGCCATCTCTGATTTCTCTTTCTTTTCCGGGTTATGACAGCTCTAAATCCACTCATCATCCACAGCACAACTTAAGTCACCATAAGCATCATTTTTTAAATTACCTGACCTGCCAGACTCACCACCACCACCACCATCTACAGTACCAAACACAGCGTCAAATCTAAACTTACACACAACATCACCACTGATTACTTTTGCTTTTACACCTAAAAAACCACCATTAACATACCAAAATCAGCCAGTCATACCACAGCAACATTTTTTTCAACAACCATTCATGTATCCACAAAATTTTCAACCGTATTTTCACCAACCTCCACTCTCTAATAATGCACCACCTTTCCAACACATGAACATGCTTCAAAGACCGGACCACAATCAAGACTGGAGGCGGAGTAATGAAGAAATTATCGCGATAAAGAATCGTTCTCATTCTGCAAAACTTTTTTCTCAACGTTTAATGAGAAGAATATTTCCACTACAGGAAAGACAAGAAAAAAATGTCTATGGGTCAAGTGTATTAAAAGACAGAAAAGTTGTGACAAAAGAGGACCTTGATTCTGTCAAAGTTGAATTTATTAAAAGCGTTATTTTCAACATTTTTATGGTACCGGAAAATAAAAAAAGCTGTGTGGTCAGAATCAGGAAACAGTATATGAACGAATATTTAAATAGAAAAAAACTTAATGACAGTGACATTGATTTTATAATGTAAATAGTTTGATTCTAATATTTTTTTAGTATTATATACTAATTTTTTTAGTCTTTACATTTGTAAACTTATCACCTTCTGTATATATTTTATTAAAAACAACTGCAACCTGTTTGATTATATTGATTGAGCTTTGGCTTGTCTACCAGTTGATTATCTAATTAATTATGCAAACCTTTAAAAACATTTTAAAACAATTAAATTAAGCAACAAGAAGGAGAGCAACTTTAAAAGTGCTGAAAAACACGTTGAGGTAAAAATGATGAAAATAATATAAGAGGGGAAATATATTTTTTAGTGCGATGTAATAAAGATGTAAATTTGAAAATCTAGATAAAAACTCTTTACACTTTTTTTATAAAATACAAATTTATCAGAACGACGATGCTGAGATTTTGCTAAAAATTAGGAACATATTAAAAACGTACTCAGCCCGAATTTCTCCATAGATTAAGAACAAAATAATGTGAGTCTATAATAACCGACAACAAATTATTTCCAAACCAGTTTTTTCCCTTTGTACTAATATATATACAGGAATCTTTTTACAATAAGAAACGTGTAGCGCAATGAAAAAAAAACAGTCAGAAAAACTTTTAAATTTTGGCTATAAAAATCTAAACTTTCTCTTTAACATTTCTATTTCATTTGAGGAAGAGAGAAAAAATAAAACTTTATACACAATGCGAAAAAAAGTCATTTTGGAGGAAATATAAATATAAAATTTTTTAGCGCTATGAAAAAAAAAAAAAAAAAAAACTTGTGAGAAAAAATAAAAATCTAAACTTTCAGCGTAATAAAAATGTTAATATTATTCTCTCGATCATAGTCGATATTTTGTGATTGTTAACACATTTAAACAATAACATGCATGTCTTAAATTTGAACAAAAGTTTTTTGTATATATTATTGTTAACACACGCGATTAAAGACAACAATAGACACGTTCAAAATACATGTGATAACAATAGACACATGAAGTTTCTTTATGTAAACATGCAGTCAATGTCGGCACGTGCAAGCAAACATGCAAAATTGTTTAGACAAGCTATATATCGCACATGCAAATCGTTACTTAGTATGATTTTTCACGTTGTATTGGGGCTAGACCTGTCATAAATTCGATGTATTGATCTCCTATAAAATGGAAATGGAGTACAAGCCCCATTGTACCTTCCTGATGGTGTACTTCGTTAAGTTAATAGTTCACTGCTAACTGGCTTTCTATGTTTCGAGATGAACTCATTAGGAAGTACGTTGTGCACGTCCTATTTACAAACTGAATGTCAGGGCATCATTAAGTTGTATATCGCAGAAGGCGCTGGTGACATGCTTCGAAAATGCTTGTCACGGGCACAGTTCAACATGAAGCAGAACTGTACAGGAGACTCAATTGATAGAGTCTTGGCAGAACATCTCTCCTCACAAAACCGAGGGCAGGGCTGACTTATTGCCTGCTGTGTCTTGTGGGAGAGAGAGCTTCCGGACTTCTTTTTAATACGATATACAATTTATACTTGCCGCAGATAACTTCCAGTCGACTTGAAGGAAAAAAGTGATGGATGTACCACCAGCGAAGCAGCTGCGCATTAACACTAAAAAAATTGCACGTGCAAAACAATTAGCACGTGCGATGAATCGCTCATCATAGCATGTCTATATTCAACTACACGTGCGAATGGAAGCACATGCACTAAAATATTCCCGATATAGACTGAACACGACATCGTGAAACGCATGTACATGTAACATTACATTCAGGCGGTACTGTATGACCAATTTGTGAAATTCCTGAGGTCCTTCAGAAAAGCCTCTTCACTGAAGTTCTTGTAGTTACGAACCTTGATAGTTTTAGGTTCAAATTTTGGCCTTTGAATTTTCTGATCACATAAACTAAATTGTGATCACTGATGCCTAAATCCATGACCACCAGTTTTGGAAATACAAGAACTGTTAGAAAGAATCAAGTCAATAAGAGTGCTACTATTTTCTGTAACACGAGTTGGCTCCGTAATATGTTGTTTTAGGAAAAGAGTGTCGCATAATTCCTTTATTTTGGAGGAAAGAGTATATTTTGAAAGCATGTTGCAGTTAAAATCTCCCAAGATAAAACTTCTTTTTCTTTTGGCAGTTTATTAAAACATTGTTTAAAATGAGTACACAGGTTTTCAGTACTCTGCAAATCACTACCTCCAGGTGGCCTGTAAACCCCACACACGTAAATAGGTTCAGTTTTTTTCAAGCACACTTTTCACCCATAGTGACTCAACATTTTTGCAATAAAGGTGCTTCAAAAGGTGGCTATCCAAGTTTTCATTAACAAAAATCAAACCACCCCCCACCTCGTCTATTCCGATCATTCCTATAACAAACATATAGCCATCAATTTTAATGTCATTGTCAGTGATGGTGTCATCAATTTTGGTTTCACAAACGGAGAATACATCAAGTTTTGTTTGATGTAGCAGAGGTTTAACGTAGTCTAGTTTGGATGACAGACCATTAATGTTGAGATGGGCCATTTTTAAGCTTACGAGAAAGACAGGAACTGCACACAAAATACAGTTTATCCTCAGGAGTCTTCATAAATTGTTGATATTTTTTATCAGAAATCTACTCACATTTTTTATGAGCCCATAATCCACACATTAAATTGCTTTCTGTGTTTTTGCCACAGGTTTTAAGCATGAAGAACATGTTAGGGATGCCTAACAGGACCTGAGTTGAGGCAGATGTCCCCTGACAAGAGGATTAAAAAATAAAAATACTTGTGGCTGATTGGCTTAAGTTTTGATAAAGCCATTAATTTTAATTGGAGAGTGAGCTGGCTTTTAAAAAATTTATTGCAGGCAGCAAGTGAAGAGATAGAAAAGAAAGAAGTTTTTGTATTGGTCACAAATACAACAAACACAAAAATCAGTTTTAGCGTAAATGTGGGGCTTCCTACCTGAGTAAAGTTATTTTTAAGTCGTAGGGAGATCATTCTACAATTGTGTGCTCTTCCAAAACTATATTTACCAGCCCATTTCCTTACGATGTTACAAAACAGCAGCAGTAGGAATCCACAACACAGCAAAGCTACCATATTAGATGATAGATGGATAAAAAACTGACTGGGATAAAAACAATTTATTACCAAAAACAATAATTTAAAAACTAACAAAACAACAATTTAAAGAAATGAAAAAGGATATGAATGAAGTAAAGAAGACAGTACAATATATAATAAATCAAAAAGGACTTATAGCTGTCAAAGCAGGAGCTCTTCAAGCTTTAGTCTTCTTTCTTCAACTTAGCGCGCCAAGACTGGAGCGTTTTAGATACGTCCGACCTCAACGAAGCTAAGCGCGAATGCGAATAGGAAGCGCGAATGCGAATAGGAAATTATCAGAAAATCTTTTGTTTTAAGTGCAATTGTCCAGACTTATGCAAACATATATATATATATATTTAATTCTTGTCTATACTATTAAGAGGGTAAGGTGTGACAACGTTGGCTTTGTGCTTATTGGTTAAATTTTAATTCACCAAATAATACAAAATCATTTTTTTAGGACAAACCTAGAATTCTAACATTAGAATTCTAGGTTTGTCCTAAAAAAATGATTTTGTATTATTTGGTGAATTTAAATTTTGAGGATTTGCTCTGACACATTTGTCTACGCTTTGTATGATAGAAACTTATTTTTTTTAAAGAAAGCTTAGGGATCCTTACGAATTAAAGCGATTTTCATTGCATGGATAACTTTACTATTTTTGATCACCTAATGTACATATCTTCTTTTCAAACTAATCAACAACCAAATTTAGAAAAATGAACCCTGAAATTCAACATTAATAAACTAAAAAGGAAGCTATATTCTCATTGAAGCATTAGACATTGACTAGAAGGTTACACTAAAAATGGTAATAAATTACAGGAAACTGCATGTAAACATGTCCCAATAAACAAAAATTCTAACCCCTGACACAAGGACTGTAGTAAAAATTGGATGACGAATTGAATATCAACTACTATCAGAAAACAACATAATGTGCGCAAAGGTATATGACAAGAATCTCATGAGAAAAATAAATCTTCATTGGTAATATTATTATGTCTCATAGGAATTTAATTGTGGCACTTTGCTAAAATGTAGAATGTTTTTAAGGAAAGTAAGGCGAATTTAAAGAAGCTACGGATGGGCATCAAATCCGTAATTAATTGCAAAAGTAGCAGAACTAAAATCCTATACACATCATTAAAAAAGACACTTAGGACAGTCCTGTTATCTCCAATACTTTTACTATATACCTATATTTTGGAAACATTGCTGAAAAAAACGAAAGTCAAAATACCAAACACAAGGAATCGATTTCGTTATTATCTAACAAATCCTTCTGAAAATTCTTTCTCCCACTAACTCTGATGAAGTTTTTTTTACAAATTTTACGCTTAAAAATAAAAATAATAAGGGAAACGGACCTGGTAGTTTGCATCCAGTTATTTTAAAGACTGTTGCACTAGTGGCCTGTGGTCATAATATGGCTAGTCTCTTTCACATGTCAGTAGCTATGGTATCTTCCCAAATTGTTTGAAAGAAGCAAAAATTATCCCAGTTGATGACATAAAAGGTTCTAAACATGGATACAATCCTATCAATTTTTTTTTGACCATGTAATTTATCTGGCTGACGTTAATTAGCCGTAAAGACCTACCCACCAAAAAACACATAATTGGGAAAAAAGTTAATATAGGCCTAAGTATTTTGACAAGATCTATTAACTTCTTAAATTTCAGCTTATTTACCAGAGTAAGCCACACTTGTACTTATAATGTAAACATGGTTAAAAATCATTTCACATAACAGTTATCAACACTTTTTTTGCTAGTTTCTTCTTAAATCACCTAACTAAGCAAACCACATGGACAGATCCAAGAACCAATTATTATAATTACCAACAACCTACGTCATATGCACAACAGCCACAATATACTGGTTATCAACAGCCGGCGCAATATCAACAACCAGCTACGACATATAACCAGCAGCAACAGCCATCTTCTTCTCATTATCAACAACCCACTTCAGTATGTATATTTTTTAAATTCTTGATATATAGTTTTTGTTTTGTGATGCTGCAAAACAGTGATTAGACATGTTTTAAAATAAGCGCATCGTTCATTTTTTAATTAAAAAAAATAAAGTATTTCTTGCTTGCTCTTTTGTGTGTTAACACGTCTCTTTCATTAAGTATTTAAAATGTACATAAACTGTGGCAAAGCAATTTGCAGCAATTATTAATGAGCATGTGTGCAAAGTTTTGTGGAGATTCTCCATCGTTTCGGACGTTTTAGTTATAAGAAAGGCAGTTTTATCCTCATTATTCAAATATGGACAAAACTGTCAAACAGTTAATGCTCTGCAGCCGGCAGGCTGCAAAGTTGCTACTTTTGCACATACTTTGGCCAGGCAGACAGCTTTGAAAAGTTCTCTAGCATGTTTGCACACTGAAATAATCCACGTAATGGCACACGAAGACTTCGAAATTTGTGAAAAATGGCCGTGCTGACGTCAGCAACAATTAGCACATTTTAAGAATTTGGACTTTACTAAATAACCTAAAATCCACTCTGAACATTGACAAATTCCAAATGTGGAATCTAATATGGAAATAGCCTATGCAAATACTTGTGGTAGTGAACTTCGAAATTAGCTGCCTTGTCTCAACATATTTCGATCAAGATTGTAGTTTTTTAACATAATGTGTTTATATGCAAAAAATAAAATTTTCAAACTATATATTTACAAAGAAAGCACTTAACACGATGAAACACACGCTTGTTCTACTTTTGATGTTTAATTTCTCAAAAACTGCAGGTTTAACAGTTTGTAACATTTATTTTTGAATTCAGCATGTTTAAGATCGCTTATTTGTATATTGTTACTCTTGTCCTGAGATTTGGGGTACGAAACTTTTTTAAGAGCTTTTAAGACGCATTGGCCCACAGCCTATATGAGAAATGCGGTACGCTCTAGAGAAAACATTTCCGTTTTTTGTGTTTATATTTTTGAGGAGTTTTTCGCGAGTGTGATTGCGTATGTCCTACAGACTTCTTGTGTGCGATTTTACGACGGCAAATAATTACCGTCACAAGCTATATATTTTAAAAATAGCTTGACAATTACATCAGTAAATGTTGAGTGTTGACGCGGATTACAAAGGCTGTAAACCAGTATGCTCACATAAAGTTACGTGTTTATAGGTATTAAAACTAACATAAATAAAGGGGTTATAATTTCTCAACAACTCTTAAAAGTAAACCCTGAAACCAAACATCTTTATAATATAACAACAACAAAAAATGATAAACCTTAGACTGCCTCAGCTCAATCAAACGTAGTAACCTATTTTATGATAATGACTAGTTGTATAAATACAGCAATTAAAAAAGCATGAATACATATTTCGCACCTTTTTTTAGGATACTGTTACACATGCAAATGGAGAAGCCGAAACTGAACTTTTTGATGAGAGTGTGTACAGACCAAGCAAAAATGAACAAGACAAATGTAAAGAAATTTGTTAGAAAAAAATTCTAATATGTATGCAATGATTTGAAATTTTAGTCTACAAATATTTTTCAAGGCTATCTTTTTCTTTTCAGTACTAAAAAAGCTTCGTGATGAATTTGATTTGGTGGGGGTGACAGATGAGCTTCTCATAGAAACATTAGAAGCTGTAAGTTGTCTGGGTATTTTTAACTTGCCATTCTTTATCATCTCTTAAATCAGAAAAACTAAGTCTGCAATGAAAAAGCAAATCATTGGCTTCGATTAAGATTTTGGGAATATTTTGGGATTTAATTAGCTGTTGGAGTAGAAGTGAACTTCATTATCCATGCACTTTTTTTAGGTAAATTTTAAGAAAGACATGGCAGTTGAAATCATGAAAGGAATGGGTTTTAGTATGTATATTGTATATGTTTGTCTGCACATATCTTCATATATAGCATAGCAGCGTTAGAAGAGCGCTTTTTAGAGACAAAAGAAGGGAACATTTTTGAAATTAACCAACGTTTGAATGCAATATTTCGAATCAGTCAATTTAGCATATAAAAACGTATGGGGTTCCTAGGTTTTAGGTTAGAAACTTTTGCAGTTGTAGATTTTACCTAATTTGGAAAACGTTAGTTTACCTTATTGGTACTAATTTTTGTTCAGCAAAGACATATCTATTTTATGCATATTGTTTTTTACAGAATTTTAAATTCACAAATAACAAGAAAAAAAGTAGTGTGTGTGTGTTTTTTTATGTAAACTGTTGAATTATCCTAAAAATTTGTCTGTACTAACTTTTGCACAAAACGTTTTCCGTGTAAATTCTGTACTAAATTTGGCACAATGTTTTGTGCCAATGATCATTACTATGAATTAGTCTGAGTCAGGCAGTTGTTGATGCAGAAAGGTTTATGCATACCAAAAATCATTCTTTAAATAGCTAAACATTAATTGTTAAGCTATTTAATTAAGTCAGTTTCAATCAAAAACAACACTAAAATAATATCTGTTGCTAAAAACTAACTAAAGTTCATTCTTAAAAATAAAATTAGTCTTTCCACTTTTTTATTTAAATGCAAATGTTTATGCTTGCTGTATATATTATTGCCACAGATTTGCAAAATTTTATGCTAACGTAAAATGTTTACACTATTTTTTTGTTATAAAAGTTTGTGTTCCTGACTCTAAACTGTCTAAATTATTCACTAAAACATTCATACAGAAAAAAAAGGTGAAGCTTCCACACATGCTGAACCAGACTCAACATCAAGATGGGAAGTTGGTACCAGTACCAGTTCCTCTAAACCTCGCGGTGACAACAAAAAAAAGGCAGCTGCAGCCAAAAAAGAGAAGACAGCTGCAGCCAAAAAGGAGAAGACAGCTGCAGCCAAAAACGGGAAAAAGCGCCCAAAAAAATCCCCTTCCAAATCTATCTCGGAAGACACTGAAACAACTATTTCAGACATGTATGTTAATATTATTATTATTGTTGTTGTTGTTGTTGTTGTTTCTCTTTTACGAAATAACAACGGAAAAATTTTTATGAAGTGATAATTTTATTTCTTATAGTGTGGCAGGTTTTGATGACATCAGTTTTGATGACTTGGAAAAAAAATTCGATTCTGCATCTGCAAAAGGATCAGGTAATTATGGCATTGTTTTTCCATTAAATAATTTTTAAAAATATTCAAAACATAGTAAACGTTTAGTCAACATATAATCTCTAAATATGGAACTGCGCATTTCTCTAAAATTTTCGTTTACCAATTTTTTTTTATATATTTTTTATATATTATTTTTATATTACATTTTTTAAGGAGTTGGGCTTTTTTTCATCATTTTCTGCTTAAGATCCTTTTCCACACTAGCATGGGTTGAACCAGGTGTGTTATTTGAACTTTTAATCTCATCTAGACTGTGTTAAACTAAACAAACTTCTCTGTATCAAATCCGTACTTTCTACTTCTGAATTTTGTTTCAGTAACTGTCAAGTCTCAATGCTTCTTTATCTAATTATCCCTTTCCATTCTATCAAGTGTCCAAACCAAAACGACCTTCTTATCTAAATCACATCTTCAACGCTGCGATTACGAACCTGCTACTTAGCTTATTTGAGCTCGCTTTCACTTCAAACTAGTGTTACACATACACGTAACTATTCTCATATCATTCATCATGGTCAAGATCTTCTATCTTCACTGTTTATGTCTTCCTGCGTATAATGATGTTATACTTCTTACACACGCTTTAATTCCTTTGAAAAGACTCTGCTGGTCAACAAAACTCTAAACTTTCTCCAAGCATAACCTATCATATAAGTAGCATTTCTTCCAACACCCCCTTTCACTATCCAACATATCACCTAAGTAACAGAAGTTCTCCACTATCTCAAACAAGCCACTGTTGTACATCATACAAACGGGAAGTTAACCTTTTTGCAATATCACTACACTTCTTATGTATCCAATGCTAAAAATTTGAAAAAAAATGAGTTCTTACCAACAACTCCTTGCCTGCAAGCTCCACAAGGCCACTTTCCAACTACAAGGTCGCATTCCAAATACAAGATCGAATTTACCTTCAATGCTACTTACTAATCATGCTTTTAGACTTTCTCAACCCTTTCCCCTGTGTGTCCTTTCTTCCACTTCTCTAAGCTATTAGGATGACCGACATAATACTGCTCTTTCTAATCTTGTTAAATGAAGTTGATAGCAAAACTGCTTATGTATAAAACGATGAGGGGTTTTGTTGATAATGTCAAGCATTTACACGTACAAAAGAAGTGAAGATGTTTTCCCAAAACATCAGAGGTATTTTTACAAATTTCGTACATCTTCAACAACTATTGCAGTGAGATCGATATTATGACTCTTTCTAAGACACATATTTAACGTAGCGGATTTGATGATAATAACAATTTATATCAAATCCATGGATACAAGTTTGTTTAACGATGTAGAAGAGAAGGAAATGGAGGAGGAGTTGCAGTGTATTTGATGGGTAGAGTTAACTGGAAAAGGAAAACCAATTTGAAAACCAAAACTGCGGAATGTATATGGATTGAAATTACTATCAACAAAGCATTGAATGTTCTCTCAAGTGATTATTATAGAGCACTGAATACTTCAGATTATTTGTCGAAAGACTTTAATGACATCCAATGTGGCAAAAGCAGAGAAAGAAAGAAGAAATACTCATAGATGACTTTAATGTCAACTATAGAAAGCGCAATAAGAATTAGAAATTTATAAGGTTTTAAACAACTTATTAAACAACTAAACTCTACTCGTACTCCAGAAACCTTGGAGACACTTATTAATTTCATTGCGAGTAACAATGATAAATCAATCTCACATACTTATGTAAAATGCTGTACATATTTAAATAGTTGAATTTTCAGAAACCGAAAAACTGTTAACTGATTACCAGTTTGGTTATAGGTGTAACAGATATTCTTTTGTTTTTTATTTTTTCCTTCCCTATTTGCGAGAAAAGTTAAAAGGATTTCAACTCTCAGTTTTGATCACAATTGCTCGTTCTGATCCATTTTTGAGTGGAAATCCACTTTAACACTTACCTTGGACACGTGCTCGACAAAAGTTTGACTCTGAAAGATGACTTTGATGCATCGTACAAAAAAGGTACAGATCGCATCCATTTGATGGTGAAACTTTGATCTTATTTCACTCATGTTGCAGCTATGCAAATTTACGTATCTACAATTCTTTCAAAACTGACGTATACGAACATAGTGAACCAGCTTCTTACGAGAACACAGTCGTCCAAATTGAGATCATTAGAACAACGTGCATAGCAGATTCTCAGAAAACATCATCAAGAAGAAAACAATCATTTGTGTACTAAAGTGCTTAGATGGTTAGATGGTGACGTTTGTTCAAACTTTCATGGTTATTTGTAGAATCAGAGTCACACAATGAATCTACGGATTAACCAGAAGTTAATAAAATTTCTACAATGTAAGCTAGAGTTTGGAAAAAAGTATTTGCATTATATGGGACACATATTGATAGCAGTAATTTTTTGTAAAATAACTGAATAATAATAATCTACGTCGAATCCGCTATAAGAACCTGTAAAACTGATTTTTTTTTTATGTTCTTTATTGTTATTATTCTTATTCTTATTTATTTTTATTACTATTATTTATTTTTTTCAATTCTGACCCTATTTGGGTTAGCAATTTCATCTTCTCTAGTGTTTAATGCGTCATTGAATGTGTCAAAGTTTGACAAGTGCGGTAGCATCATATGACTGTTCATATTACACTTCTCATGATCGTATTTCTTTCGTATAAAGATGTATGAATTACTGCATGTGATGAAAAGTCAATATAGTGGGAAGTTTTTCTAAGAATATATTTGCCGTTTCATACGTACGTAGTAATAGAGTTAGTAATAAAGTTATGTTGTTTTGTTTTAGATACCTTCTTAAAGAGTATGCAGTCTGAAAGACCCAGCGTTGTCATCAATCAATCTGCATCTACTGCAGCCTCGTTTGCGAAGTATATATATTTTTTATAAGCGTACCATTTGTAAGCATTTAAGCTAAGTAGGATATGTTTTAACTATATTACCCAGCCTTAATAAATCCTAAGATTAATTATATCGTAAGTCTTGTAGAAATTATTTTATAGTTTAAAAAGACCATTTCATCCGATCTATATAGCTTGTAAGGCAACGTCTATGTTTTTAATTTATTTCTCCAATAAGGATAACGTAAGCATACGCTAGCTTGATTGTGTTCTAATATTAAGAATATATAAAAAAACAGATAATTCGCATGGAAACCAACTACTGTATTGACATATATTTCTGCTTACTTCAATTCAAGCCTTAAAAAATAATGAAACAAGAATATAATTTTCGAGAATTATGCACCACATACATTGTTTTATTTTTTATAGGTTGCTGTCGGGTTCAACAATGCCAACTCCAACGTTTGTTTTTATTTCTTTTGTTACATGCTTTTGACTATCCTCATTCTTCTCCACTGTTTGTTGCGCATTGAGTTAAAACCACCATGATTTGATGAAAAAATTACATGTCATAGATTTCTCTTAGAAGAGAATCTAAGTAGAGAATTGATGGTTTCATTTGAGATAACTATTCAGTTTATATTCTTTATAATTTATAATATAATTATTATTTATAATCTTTATATTGTTACTATAGCAAAGCCTTATGTTGCGGGAGATAGCCAACACTCTAGTTGATGGAACATAGTAAAGGTATTCTTTTATAGTTCTACGTACAACTCTACGAAGTCTTCAATCATTTCATCGAGTAGCTATGAATTGACCAAGAAATTAAAAGCGACCGGTTGTGATAGCAGTTTGACAGTTGGTAGTAACGCAACATTATTGAGGTATATTTTTGAATGCCATCGAGCTTGTTTCTTTTTACTGCTTTAGACAATGTATATATAGACGACTGTTTCTTCTTTATGAGATGCTTGCACAAATTAGAAAATTCTTACTTAAATATACTTGAATGGTAGTGATATTCTCTGCAACTATTTACTATTGTTTCTCCTTTCGTATAAACCAGATTGTTTCTTCTACGCTCTTCCCCTGCTGACACCGAATCTAGAAAGTTTTTGTTCGACCTGCTTTAATTCTGTTTTGATCAAGTTCAATTTTTCTACAAAGTCTCATTATTTTTTTCACTATAGACATCGTTTGCCATATTTTGTTTGTATTTAGTACGCAAAAGACACTCCACCGGGGTGCGAACGCTAGTCTGTCATCAGGTCCTAAAAGTCATCTAGCAAAAGGACGTTCCACCAAAACATCAGGTTCACAACTCAAAGCCAAAGGTACATTTTTGTATGTTATCCTATGGTTGTACATAAAATATTTTAACATCTAAGCTATAGTCCCGAGGTATAAAAGATTTAAGGTATAGGAGATAATTCTTGTCATGTAGGGGGTTGAGGGAAATAAGGTGCACTGCGCATTTAAAAATGAATGTGGTGTGTGGTGACTTCTTAATGAGGATCACTTTATTTTATTTTTTTACCGTAAATCACTGACTAAGTACCCCAGACGCTTATTTAATTTTTGAACTATTACACTGGGCGCGTATTCGGACTGGGCACTTATTTCGGCGCCTATAAATATAAAATATTTTGAGAATTGAAGTAACGAAAATGATAGATAATAATTAAATTATAATAACAATAATAACATAAAAATAATGATAAAATCACAATAAAGTCATAAATATAAGTGCATTAACTCCAACTGTGCTTCCTCTTCACCTTTTTCAACAAATTTTGAATAAAAAAACATACATGAAACACTAAAATTATACAAAAAACACGTGTTTTTGTTCACGTTGTTTAAATAAGCGGTTAATTCGCTGGGTGCACGCTTAATCGATAATTTATGGAAAGGTGATTAACTTTTTTATCCTGTTTTCTAGTACATGTAATGTAGCGCTCATTGAAAGTACGTGGTAAAATACTAAACAATTTTCCAGTTATTGACTCTCCCACATACAAAGAATTTTTATCATCGAAAATTTGGAAACCTCAGCAAATCAATTATTAACGTCCCAAAAATATTAGCGAAACGCGTACATGTCCGTTTTACCGTTCAATGCGAAACCTTATTGGGGTATCTGCTACCTTTTTAGCTAAGCTAAACCTAATTTGGCGTCTTTAAAATTTCCAAGATTTACTACTCTGTTAAAAAGTAACATAACACAATGAACGGGAATGAATTTGTCCTTATCGCAGCTTATTAAAATTAAGACGGCCTAATAATTGTCCCATATAAAGATATACACCCCCCATTTCCACAAGTTCCTTATGTCCACTAAATACATCTCTGATTGTACACTTTTTTCAACTATGTATTCCCATATATCTCTGCGTAGGAGCTGATACAAGGTTAGCTGCTGGAAGAAACCAATCATTAGTACATGGTGCTCAACGAGCAGCGTAATATACACTGTGTTAACAGAAACAGAGCAGTGTACCGATGTTAGTGATGTAATAACTACAAATAACTATTATACTTCGCACCGATGCTTCTATTTTGCCTCTTTCGATATTTATTTTTTATTTATCAGGTAATAATTTAGTAAATTTAAATGGTGTGATTTCAATCTTTCGGAATATACATCAATTGCTGTACTAGGAGGTATTAAGCTTATATTGTATTAGTGTAAATTCGCCATTTTTGAAATTGGCTCATTTAAAAAAATGGTTAGAGACAATTTGAAAACTTTACGGCATATGGAGGAAAATACACTAATCATGAAAAATGACATCTCACGTTGTAGGTTAAATGATTGGAACGTTAAATGTAGATTGATTGTGAATTTTCTTAGTCCCGAAGTCAGTTTTCTTGTGTTTAATATCTTG
This sequence comes from Hydractinia echinata, assembly GCA_030067915.1. NCBI lineage: Eukaryota > Metazoa > Cnidaria > Hydrozoa > Anthoathecata > Hydractiniidae > Hydractinia > Hydractinia echinata. The sequence continues at coordinate 1,992,037 of JASGCC010000049.1, read as the reverse complement.
CCATATCCTCTTAAACATTTAGGAAACACCTAAAACAAAAGTCTGAGTTTAACCAAAATTGTTTCTTTATGTCTAATATTACTTGTAGGAAATTTTCTTACCAATCCTACAGCTTTTATTTCTGCTTACAAAAAAAAAATACTTGTACTTTTCATTTTTAGATTTGTTTTTTTATATATATATGTTGTATACAAAATGTAGCTTCGAAAAAAAAGCTCGTTTAATGTGCATATTTTATTTTCTTCATAATAACATAACTAGCGAGGAAAATGTATTCATATTTTAATGAGAGATGGTAACTGGTGAGAAAATGTCTTCTTTTTTGTTCAAAAATTTATTCTCTTGATCAAGAACAACCTATGGAAAATAACTTTCACAAGAAGAATTTCGTGATATTTTTACATGAGTCTGGTTTTTAATGTTTTCGCAGGAATAAATTGTGAATTATGCAGAAAATTTCAAAAAAAAAAAAAACTGTAATTTAGTATGATCACAATATAACAGCAACAAGATGCAGGCGCTGCATCAACTATCTCGCTATTAAAAATGCACAACTATGAAACATCCACAATGCGACCCAATTCTACAATTTCTGCTAACAAAAATACAGCCTATCGTCCATGGTTAAAAGTCGCGCGATTGAAAGGTTTATGGTCTTAAACGGCATTTAGGTGACAAAAAATCAAAATTTTGATGTCACCATCATGTTCAGCATACTTTTTTTGTTATCTGTGCCAAATTTTGTCGAAAATAAAGTAGTTTTAATTTCGGACCAATTTTGGCCTAAAATGACATTTAGGTGACAAAAAATCAAAATTTTAATGTCACCATCATGTTCGGCATACTTTTTTTGTTAACTTTGCCAAATTTTGTCTAAAATAAAGTAGTTTTAATTTTTGGACCAATTTTGGCCTAAAATGACATTTAGGTGACAAAAATCAAAATTATGATGTCACTATTATGTTCAGCATACCTTTTTTGTTTACTGTGCCAAATTTTGTCGAAAACAAATACCAATTTTGGCCTGAAACGTCATTTAGATGACTTCCAAGTACTTAGAGAGTTTAGGTACGAAGTTTAAATCTGTGACGTTGCAATTGACCATTCATTTAGTTAGTTACGAGTTGGAAACCTATCCTCGCAGGCGAGATAGTAAAAAGAAAAAAGAAAAGTAAAAATAGTTACCAAGATGAGATTCGAACACACGACTACTCCCGTGTCGGTGCTCAGAGAGCCAAAAATTTCCATTTTGGGACGGACAGCTGTATTTGAATACTCCTCGCAGGCGAGATAGTAACAATACATGCTGTATTATTGGGGAGCAATATCTTATAAGAAACTTGAGGCTGTAGTTTTTGTAAAAAACTGCCATACAAAGAAGAGATGCGACAAAAATTTTGTTTCAAGTTTCAACGAAAAAGGCTAACCAAATTTGTCTTCGGAAGTAGATACCAACAAGCAACACGTAAACATCATTCGAGCTTGTAATAATCTATACTATAATATACGTCTGTCTGTCTGTCTGTCACGCGAAATGTGGTAAATTAAGGACGGACGAACCCGGCTAACAATAGGGGTATATATTTTGCGAGAATTTTTTCTGAAAATCGCGAAATTCCGCAAAAGTGTACTTCGCAACCGTTACATTTTTGATCCTTTTTTCCGTCACTAAACTTGAAAAAATTGAAATCATACATCAAACAAAAAAAACAAGAAATAAAGGATGTTATAGCGGACACAACCTGTCGCAACAGACACTTATCTCAGGAACGGAATTTAGGAGAAGCCTCTGTGGTGGACACCTCTATAGCGCACACTTCTTCTTAGCTTAGCTTTCAGCACGATAATATCTCAGGCAGTTGTGTCTAGTTGAGCGATTGCTGTGTCTTCAAGGCTTTCGCAGCAAATGTTGGCGACCTTTGTGGCCCAAATGTTGTTCTGATTTGCGGCCGCCACTTTATTTCTCAAGAAAAAAAAATTAAAAAAGAGATAAAGAAACAAATTTCAGTTAACTCCCGGTAACTCAAATGTCCAAGGGACATCTCAGAGGATTGTCTTTTCTGAAGATACTTGATGATGATATCATAGTATGTGACAGTACGACAAAATTAAGTCAAAAATTTCATTGGTTGGTTGCCATGGTTACCCGTTGCTAGGAGAAGTATAGGCAAAATATGACATTTTGCTGCTCGACGCCTCACCAAATAACTGAATAACCTGCGTTATTTCAAGCGCCTTTTTGGCCGCTTTTTTTCCTCAAGGGTCACGTGTATTGATTGAGCGAAGCGCATTTTCGCAAGGCTGACTCGTCTTCCAGAGAACTGATGCGGTATTTTTTGGACGACAGAAAAGCTAAAACAGGGCGAAACAGGCAATATCTCGACAAAATAACTGAAAGACAAAACTTCGATTTGAAAATCGGTTTCGTTAAAACACTAGGTGGTACTAATGCCTGCATCGACAGAAGAAATTGTAAAGCGTGTGTGCTTCGATCTGGAGAATTCTTGTTTCGCGTGGATTCCGAACTTGAACGGCAAAAAACTTGTTTAAAGTTTATTTGTCTTGTGGATCGACAAAAGGTGTGCGGCAGCACTATTTCGACCTGAAAAGCACCAAATACCTAAGACTCAGTCTTAAGTCTAATTGATGACGAGTAAACTCTGACGAGTTCACTTCGCAGGGTGCATCGTTAAGACAGCTTTCTGACTGCATGTAGAACACCTCATTTAATATTCAGAACTGTCATATATTGCCTTGGGCCTCCCAGGGCAATATATGACAGTTCTGAATATCATCTAGCTATTGCAAAGAATTAAACATCGACGGAGGGGCCGAAAAGCTGTCTAAAAATTTGAAAATGGTTGCTATGGGCGTTGCTATGCAGTTATATTATACTACTTGCCACGGTATTCTAAGATGAATTCGCTGTCAGAAAACAGGTAAATGACAATTCTTGAAATTTAGACATTTTTTCTAGGGGAACCACCTTAAGTCGAATTTAGTCTAAAATGAGATTATAGTTTGAGTTAAGGATACGGTAACCCCCTGAGGCACATACTCAGCATATTAAAAATATCCCCTCTGCTCGCTATATTAACCCTAGCAAATATATATATTCTGAAAGCCGAATAAATTATCTCTAGAATGATGATAAAATATTTCCATAAAAAAAATCCAAAAAGTAGAAAAGAAATTATATACAAAAATTCACCCTTCCAGTTCATTTTGTCGAACACTCCCCTCAGCACTCCCCTTGTTCGTTGAAAAAAATATGATTGCGAAGCTCTTATTCAGCTCTAAAAAACTTTGCTTTTTTTACTCAAAACAACATGTGGTTCCAAAAATATAGCATATTTTGTGTTACAATAGCTGTTTTATGACTGATTTATCTATTTTTAAGCATGATAGCTCAATAACTCGATATTTCCTCACTTTCTGCGTTAGAAAAAGCAAAGTTTTGTAGCCAAAGATATAATTGTCGCAACAAACTTGTTTTCGTACAATTTCGACAAGATGGAGGGGAGTGTTCGACAAAAATATATACCGTTACGACTGCAAATTTTATTTCGAGAAAAAGCAAATCAAAGGCCTTTGCTTTTACCTGCAAGAATCATGGTTACACCCACTTAAACGTTATGAATAATTAATAACTCATGAATATTTTATTTAAAATTAAAGGTAAAGTGTTTTCGCAGAACATGGGTCTAGTTATTGTTAAACAGACAACAGGATAACATAACATACCAAGATAAAAACGAAAAAAATAAATAAATAAATTAAAAAGGTATAGATGATAAATAATAATATATTTGTATAGATTATTAAAGTGTGAATGTTTCCTATGTTATATGTAGAGATGCAATTTTTTATTCGTTCTGCATAACTCTCTTTAATTATTACACAGATTAAATCTATTTGAGGAATTTTAAACTTTGAGCACACTATTGAAAACACTGAAAGATAAAAAAGATTTTTTCTCATTTTATCCCTCTTAACAATAGATATGTTTGATTCTCTTTTTAAAAATATCAGGAAAATATGCCAAAGAATCAAAATTTCTTTTAAAAAAATGCACCTGAAGGGGGTTACCGTTTCCTTAAAGCGATTTTTTCAAGAGGTGGGGCAACAGTTGCCGGGAAAAGGTGCAATCTTTTTGTGACGAAAATAGGCATAGAGAGATAGGGAAATGTATGTTCTAGCACAGGCGCACGCGCACGCCCGCACACGTCACAGCAAGTCCCCATTATCCAGTACCCTGCGGTACCATGCTATGTTTATCCCTATAATTCATCACCATGCTATGTTTATCCCTATAATTCATCAAAAATGAGTCAAAACATTTCTAGCACAAGTCCCTAAAATTCCCCCGCACATTGATGACGTCATCAAAGTATGCTGCAAATGAGTCAAAAATAATTCTAGCACATATTGCAGGTTAATTCCCTAATGATACTAAATGTCATCAAAAAATGAACGCATGCGCAATAAAGATGTGTTAGTATTGAGAAAACATGAAATTAACGGACAATGTTAAAATCCATAAATAAAGAGAGAGAGAATGAATACATACACTGTAAAAGAATTACGTAATATCGCGAAAAGCCGTAGTTTCATGACGCAGGACATGTGCAATAAGGCTGTTGAAAAGGAGCCCCGCATGTTCATGGATGTGCCGGAGCAGTTCAAGACTCAGGACATGTGCAACGAAGCCGTTGAAAGGTATCCCCCGGCGCTCTACCATGTACCGGATCATTTCAGGACGCAAGACATGTGCGGCGGGGCCGTCGAAAAATATCCCCATCTGCTCAAATATGCGCCGGATCATATCATGACGCAGGACATGTGCAGCAAGGCCGTTGAAATGGATCCCGAGATTTTGTTTATATTTTGTTCCGGATCAATTCAAGACGCAGGACATGTGTAATAGGGCTGTTAAAAAAATGCCGTATATGGTCAGGCATGTGCCCGATTGGTTTGTCAGCAATAAAATGCTTAGGAATGGAAAAAATATTGCCTATGGATATTACCGGAGGAAATCCGAAAAGGCTAGAATTATGAACGAGCTGGCCCCGTTAGCCTGGCATCCTGACAGGGTCATCGATTGGTCCTTTTCAGAGGATGAAAAGGCCGTTCTTGAAAAATTATGGAGTTGAGGTCAAGGTTATCTTACAGCCCAGTTGTAAGATACTAATAAATGTGCGTTAAATGTAATGACTGTGAACGTATGATGGATGAATATGATAGGTGTAGATGTGGGCGCAGGTTTGAGGTAAGTGGTAAAATGTTATGCTGGTACTGTTACCAGGAATACATCACATATAACGGGGGTGGGTGTGTATGTACGATGACATGTAATTCTCTGAAGTCGTTCGAATTACAAATAAAACAAAATGCTACAATTTGATATAGAGCTCGTCAGCCCTAAGCTATTCTACTCATTTGCCACTACTTTTACAGACATCAATGATACCAACGTGGACTGCCTGACAGTGTCAGATCCAGTACTGGCCAACGGGGGCAAGGATCAGCGGTACATTATAGGGTACCATACAATAGACCTCGTGGTAGCGCTTAGGGTAAAGACGCCTGGGGTCCGGTCTAATGGGGTGAGTCAATACAATACCAATGCTGTGCCGGCGATGAGTATTGATTTTGAGGAGTACCCGGATTGGATTAAAAAATATCGGCAAATTTGGAACAAGATTGAGGAGCTTATATCCCAAACATTGACGACGGAGCCGGTCACAAAGGACCGTTACGTGAATGCTAAGCTCAAATATTACAAGGACGTGATAACGACAAACTTCCATGGCCAATCAGTACCCTATAATGAGCCCTGCAAACTTAGTGGTGTGTTGGCGATATCATCAATATACGCTCAAGGTAGCAACTACTACCCACAGGTCCATGTTGTTGAATGTAAATATACAAAACTGAATAAATGGCTGCTAGGAGAGGGCTGAAAACCATATATTTTATAGGCCATATGGCCTACAAAATATATAAAAACTAAGGCTAATACTCCGGCGGAGAATCTAAATACCGCTTGCATACTGTACAGACTGAAGTTTTTTTAAAACGTCGCTCCTACCCTCTTCTCTGCCTTTCGCAACTAGCTGGGCACGTTCCCGTTCATTGAGGACGTTCACAATACGGTTAAAACGTTGCCTCATTTGTTCCTTAAGTATCATATACTTTTGCTTCTCCTGCATAATCAAACCAAACTCGTACTTATCAATCTCCCCATTCTCAACAGCCCTTGAGATTAGATCAACTATCGAGTTCAATTTAGCCTCGGCGATCAGCCTTATATTCTCATGTTTTTTCGACTTGACACGCATTTTTTTTCCGGCAGTCCTAAGACCTGCCTGCCCTACCCCTACGGCCACGGTCAGGCCACCCATTACCACTGCTAATGGTACGCCCATTCCTGATAGCAGGGTTCCGATTCCTATACCAGATGTAATTACACTAATACCAAGTAGCCCATGATCGCAATACCTAATCCATGTCCCATGCATCTTAAACTTTTTTGCGAGTTTGTCCCGCTCTTTTATCTCATTTCTTAGAAATTTCTCAATTTCACCAATCTCATCAAGTCTATACTTTTGGCTTTCATCCTGTATGTCAGCGCTTTGTGCAGGTGCACTCGGTAAGTTCGGGTACAGCTTCGTTATATCGCCCATCTTTATTCTATCAATAGCTGCATCGTTATCCCGGTGAACGAGTAAGTAACGAGTAACGAGTAAGTAAGGCCAGAATTTTAGATTTTTTGCCATCCAGCAGGCAGTCGTCTTCATCTAACTGAGGACAAACAACTCGTAGTCGAATATAGATGTCGGTCTTGTAGAAGGCATCATAGTCTCCCTTTTGATAGTATTTTTTACGTAGGGTAGGCCAAGAGCTCCTGCAGTTGTCGATAAATAACCACCGTGTACCCGTCGGCGACACGGAGCCTACAGATTCCATTTTTCAGGACAAAAAGTTTTATCCTGTCCTGTGCCTGGCTGTTCACAATAGCCGCCAAATCCTCTATCCTATATAGGCCGTTTATAATCTCAATCCTAATTTCTCTTTGATCAGGCCCCATCTTACGTATGACAAATTCATTATCACTGTAAAGGTTCAGCCATACAGGCCTGATGCTTATCGATTTTAGGGCAATTCTACTATCCTGTCCCAGAAAGTCTTCAAATATCGTAGGTTTGTATATATCGGTGATGTAGAGTTGCTTCATCTTTGTTTTAAAACAAAGATGAACATATATTCATACAATCCCAAGACAAAGTATCAATCCAACAGGGGTGAATGGCCACTTGGTGTAACCAACTTGGAGCATCAGGACCTGTATGTGTCTACAGACTCGCATATCTCTGTGGCATTCCCCAAATTTACTAAGTATCCAATCAAAATTACGACAACCTACCTGAATGACCCTGTCATCCAGGGCTGGACAAAAGGACAAGCCCTCGACTACTGGAACATCCAGGTGAACTTCGCCACCCATTGCACAAGCACGGTCTTGGGTATATCTGCCAAGCACTTGACGGGCTCCGTGCCACTTGTCAACTCCATCTTTAAATTCCATGTATACTATCATATGCGTCGTATTCTAGCAAGGATGAAGGTACCCATGTCTTTTAACGATGGTTTTTCACGGTACTCAAATCCCTATTCAACCTCTGGGTATGCGCAGATATGTCGCGAATATGGTGCGGACCCTAACGGTCTATACAAGACCAAATCAGTATCGGCATCATTGACTAACGGAAGATGGTGGCCACAGGTTGAGGGTGATTGGGCCAAATTCATCATCCCAACAAGTCAGGGCTTGACATCGGAAGGTCTGACCAAGCTAAGCGAAAGTATCCGGGTTTACGTGGTCTTGTTGCTTGGATCGCAGGCAGGTGCCAAAGCATCCCTACTCGGGTCTGGTGCGGATAACTATACAGCAAGGCAGATTTTGATGCAGAAATTTGAGGCCATGGTACAGCGTCAAGAGAACGTAGGGCATGATATTACAGAATTCCAGAAGGTCTTGCAATATGCCAGAACCCCGGTAAATTTTGCTGTCATGCCCAGCGTCTACATGCTGCCCTCCGATATGAATTTGCGGATAGGTAAGATTGTGGGGTATAATAACAACATTTTGATCGCACCTGCCAATGTCAATGTCGGTGCCCAGATTGATGTAAATAACAAGCCTATTGTCAGGCATGCGGCTGCCGCACCCCTCAAGCATACTATACCCCCTATACATACGACACCTCCCAAGCATACTACACCCCCTATACATACCACAGCACCTATACATGCTGTACCCCCTATACATACCACAGCACCTATACATGCTATATCCCCAAGGCATACCATACATCCCAAACATACCACACCTACTATACATACCACCGAACAACCCCCACAAAACCAACACGAGGATACGAAAGCCGCATTAATCACAACAGGAGTAGGTAAAATCATTGCCTATATATGGTTTAAAAAATAACGAAATATTAGACCTACTTCCTCACATAGAGCACAACAAACCCAGCAGCAGCCGCGATTGCCATATACAAATGTTTTGCCACATATTCCACGACTGTTGACACTACCTTTAGAAGGAAGGAGACAACAGTACCAATAATCCCCGGCAGTGCGGCACCTGCTTTGCCTGCCAAGTACTTTAAAAATTCCCCCAATCTTTCCAGCTGCTTCTCCACAAACCCCTTTCCTGCACCACCGGCAGCACTTGCTCCTGCGGCACCCGCTGCGGCACTTCCTCCCGTAACAGAGAGCACGATGGTTGAAACCAGTAGGCCAATAGCGGATATTATGGACGCTATCGTCAAGCCCTGTTCCCTAATAAGGGTTTTAATCTTCTCAAGCAAGGGCAGATCATCTGCGGCGACCTTCATTAACTCGGTCCTGATATTTTTCAGATGCTTAAAAATCTCGGAGGAAAGTAGACCATGACTATCCTACATATCCTTCCTCTTCTGCTTTAATTCAGCAATATCCTCCTCATATTTGTCGATATCCTTATCCCCTTGCCTCCCGGCCTCCTTTTTAAGCTCTTTCACCTTATCCTCCTTTGTCTTGATATCGCTATTATATTTAAAAATACCTTCCCTAAACTTTTTTATATTTTCCTGCAAGTCTTGAATTTCAAGCTTTAATTCTTTTATATTAACATTCTCCTCCTCATTGTCAATACCGACAAACGAATTATCGATAAGACCCCCCGCGTCATATGCCAAATTTTGAATGCTGTCCGCTGTTTCCTCAAATGTTTCCATCTCAAAAATACCGCCTGGGTTCTCCTCGGCATTTTTAATAAGGACATTAACATTATGGAGGAGGCTCCGGGCCCCTGCCTTATTGGGTGTTTCATAGTCCAAAAAACCCATGGCTATAATACGCTTCTTGCCTAAATTTCTCCTGAGCTCCCCAATGGTTGGAAATTGACCATTTTGCAATGTGAGTTGTTTTGACTTCAATATTTCATTACCCTGTTTAATCTCCCCGATAAACAGTTGTCCATTCTTTTCAAAAAACAAATCATAACGCGTTGCATTAGGAAGATATTTCAGCTCATCCCTAAGCTTTGTATATAGGGTATCAACTCTTGATCCAAAAAGAACTTGCCGCGGCGACTCCGTAACTATGTTGTCCCCATGCTGTTGCCGTCCTGACGTTGAAGACCCCGGTGTTGATGGAAGTTGATGTGTTGATGGAAGCTGTTGTCTACCATCATCATGCCTATCATCCCCGCCAGCCTTCCCAATATCATCCTCATGCGTAAATACAGGATTATCAGCCATTTTATTAGAACATTTCCCCTATATAATAAACATAGTGGATTTGGAACAACCCTAGACCCATATGCAGAGACTAAACAACTCTTCGGTATCAAAGGACGAAAGCAGCGAGTTCAGATAAGCCATATACCCTCCACAATCAATCAAAATGAAGACCTCTTTGTTGATATACCAAACATGTCCCAGAACGATGTCATTTTCCCTGGTAGTCTCAGGCTCTTATTTGACCTTACGTTGATGGGTACCAATACGAAGCGTACCATTGTCTCGAATATCGGCAAGAGCATGATTAAAAATCTGCGAGTTACCTTGGCTGGCAATGAGGTACAAAATATATCTGATTACAATATCCTGGCATTGTACAGAGACTTGTGGCTGCCCAAATTTGACAGGGAAAACAACCTCATTTTGGAAGGTATCAACCCCAACGATGGTACCATCAGAGCTCTACAGGTCAAGGCTACTGAGTACGTCGGAACAGATGAAGAAAAAGCTATCGCTGCGGCGTATGGCAACACTTTTTGCGTGCCATAGGGCAAGATGTTTGAACTAACGAGGGACTTACCGTTTTACCCGGCAGAGCTACATGACAGGCTGCAATTTGTTCTACATTTCGCGGGACATGCTGACGTCATCAAAGATGCAGGGACAACAACCGTTGGAAGTACGGCAGCCAAGGCTGCTGATGCAGCGTACAAGATCACCAATATTAAGTTGGAATTCGACAAGATCACCCATGAAGGTCTCGCAAGTGCCGTGATGTCAAGGTATGCCCGTCTCGCCCTGCCCTATGAAAGAATCTTAATAAGCAAAATAGTGACCATGAAAAAGGCTGATAGCTCGTATAATCTCCAAATTGATACACCCGCAAAGAGTCTCAAGGGTGTCTTGCTATTCTTTATAGACCCTGGGAAAGTTAAGGCTTACGCTGGTGTCAATGAGGTCTTTTCCAACCCCAAAATCGAGAAGATATCGATCACGGTGGAAGGTGAGCCTAACAAACTGTATTCACATGCGATGCTACACAAGGATCACCTGGAGCAGATTACCAACCTCTTTGGTAGTCATGACTCTTCGGTAACGATTGGCCAATTCTTCAACGAGAGATATGCGCTCTTCGTCGATTTCAGAGCCTCTAATGACAATACCCTGCATGGCTCTGGAAGACCATTACAGCGTTTGAGCGATGGGATCATGTTGCATATGACTAAGAAAGCTGACGGAACTGGGGACATACGATGTCATGTATACTTACTGATGGACGCTCAACTGAATATACTCGATGGGCGCTTCCACTCCGTCGAATACTAATAAAAGTATGGCAACGATCGCTGTCATCGTAGCAGGTGCGGCAATCAACGCCCTGGCATTTTCGGGGACAAGTTATCTATTTAGCAAGCTCTCGGGGCACGGTGAGGCGGAGCGGAAAAGGCATGATGAGGCTATGGAAAAGCTCAATGATGCGCAGGCTGCCTGGATCAGGGATAGGCAGGCTAAACTGTACTGGTTCAGTGAGCAGCGGGAGATGCAGATAAAGGCTGGTAAAAGCCTTCGTGAGCTCGATGACGACCTGTACAAATTTTATATCGCTTCGAGCAAGAAGGCTCCACAATTGAAAGATTTTTAAACCCCTTCAAAGGAACAACAGGATGGGGAACTCACTTTTATCGTTGGCTCGTTATCTCTGCTGGACTTTATAGCCTACAGGTATTTATAAGAGCGTTTTCTGACATATAATAAACATGTCAGAAAAATCACCACATATTATTACCGATGAGGAAGCGGAGAAATTAGGTCAAATTTACTACACCCCGGAGCATCTCTGGGTTGGACGCAAGGCTATCAAATTGCTCGCGAAGGAGAGCGGCCTATCCAAAAAGTTAGTCACTCACTGGCTGTCTCGTCAACTCTTGTGGCTGAGACACATCAAAGGCCCAAAACGTATAGACTACCCACACTTCACCATTACCAGACCCAACGAAATGCATCAGTTCGATCTACTGTACATGCCGCATGACAAGCTGTATGGAAACACCTACAAGTATATCCTCACCGGCATTGATGTAGCCTCTCGCTACAAAGTAGCGAGACCATTGCGTACCAAAAAAGCCAGTGAGGTTGCCGAGATGATCAAAGATATTTACAGGGTAGGACCCCTTCAATACCCAAAAACCTTCCAATGTGATAATGGTTCTGAGTTCAAATCAGATGTAACGAAGCTACTGGGGAGTAAAGGCGTTGAAATCAAGAGAGCTACCACCAAATACCACCATACATTTACGGCCTTTGTCGAGAGCTACAATAAAGTCCTCGCCGAAAGGCTCTTCAAACCCCAAGATGCACAGGAGCTGGTTTCCGGTGAGGATAGTACCATTTGGATCAAGCACCTGTATACCATCGTCAAAAGTCTCAATAATTCTAAAACTGCCATGATCGATATGAAGCCTAACAAAGCCATCAAGCTCGAGGAGATATCGCTCGCGAAAGGCGAGGAATATCCCGAGGAAAAGCCTCTACCCGAGGATGGGTTTTATCTCTACTTCCTCCAACCAGGGGAAGAACATGGTGATCAAAAGAGACGCGCAACTGACGCCGTTTGGAATAAACATACTTACAGGTTGGATCGTATAGTATCAGGTAGTCGCGTGCTATACTATTTAAAAGACGGTCCCGATCGCAGTTTTGTTTCGGAAGAACTCATGCTGATCCTGGAGGATGTTGAGGTACCTCCGGAACATGTGAAGGCTTGGTAAAGAGTATCTTCAAGAGTACCTCTAGAGGTTCATCTTCCAACCCTTTACTCGGATCCCTTATATACAGCAAAGGGAGCAGGGTATAGAATGGGTACCCATAAACTATACCTTTGATTACATCAGGCTCAATATCCAAATCAATATCAACCAAGCGTCTATCTGGTATAGGAAAATTGAGGATATGGCCTATTTTTGTGATGTCGGCCAAATCTGATAGCTTCAGCCCCTTATCTTTGATAACCTCGTAGCATAGTGCCCCATACCTATTCTCCTTAACTGAAACGATATGAAGCCCAAGGGCTTGAATATGATCCTCAAGTTCCTCATCGATCTCGCTTCTTCCAAATGTACCCCACGCTTTCATGCCTGACGCTAACCTGTGCAAAAGGTCGTCATCAGTAGTGTATTCAAAACCTTCATAATATTCCCCATTTCGATATCTAAAATTTTCAAGGCAAATAGGGCAATAACTTGTCACTGATCCTGCCTTTATGCAGCATCGTAGTACGGGTATGCTGATATCGTAATCCTTTTGCATTTTTTGTACATAGGCTTCCATCTTTTCGATATTTCACTACCTTTTAACATACAGCTGAAAGGGTCAAAAAGGTAGGGGTTTGGAACCCACCACTAAATGAGGCTTTTTTCCCTCTTCTAGGGGGCCCATGGGAGATGCATATAATTTTAACTACCCCCGTAAGTAGTAAAAATTTACCGTCTGCCTAGTCCCATATTGCTGGAACACCCAAATCGTACAGGTCATCCCTGGTATTATCTATAAGTCTGAAATGGTTGCCATAACGCTCCACGTGTCCTTCTTCCTCGAACCTATTAAAGGCGTGTATACCGTTGGGGTTGTCGATGACAACAATCTCCTCCGCGCCCGGGTAGTTGTCATTGAACCATAATCGCTTTTTGCTAATATTGCGCCTCTGGACACGCGTGCAGTAATAGGGAAGATGATGGTATTCGTCGTCATCTTGTACGCTGTGCTTACGGTGGATAATGATGACGTTGTCTTTTCTGGGGTCCTGTGCCTTGGGTACATGTCTTTGACGAAGCCTTACATTTTCCTGGGCCTGTGCCTCGAGTTCATCCCCCAGCACCATGAGCTGGTTGTCCCTACCCTCCAGATCATCCCCGAGTATAGCGACGGCAATATCTCTGTCATCGATGTCCTGACGCTGCTTCTCAAGCTCGTTTTGAAGTTTTTTCACACCTGCCCTGGCTAGCCACTTGATTAGCCCCATGGCCTTGGGCTTTTTTGACCTACAAACAATCTCTAATGCGGCGTCCAGTGTGACAAACACATCATGTGGATTTTTACCTCTTCCAAAGGAGAGGGTGCCACCCTCCCCTCCCTTCAACCCCGCAATTTCCTGCCTTGTTATAGTTCCCTCAACATATTTAAAATTGCTCTTTATATCAGCAATATCCAAAAACCTACCAATGTCGGCACGTTTAAACATAGGCTGATCCTGGCTATTGGATAGGGTCTCAATTGCTGCGTTGAACATAACTTGCGACGACATCTTTTCTATGCTTACCCGGAGGTTTTCATTCTAGAATCCTCCAAGTCCTAGGATGTTCCAATCTTATGTATAGGCAAGAGTGTTTGGATTTCCTCAGCTCAGCCTTGATCTCACCCCAGTCGGGGATCATGTTAGTCTCTTCGTCAATCATCTTCATATCTGAGCGCTCGTGAGGGTACCATAAAAACAGGGCTTTTTTCTGCCTCCTCAAATTTTTGGGTAAAGCCGTATACGATTGGGTTAATAACCATAAACTGTGCTTCCTGTGTCTACCACAAATGGCAAGCTCAAGCAGGGGCTGTCGACGTTTATCGAAATCCTCGTTCGCCATACAGTCATCCACCACAAACAACGTATCCTCGCCCGCCAACAATGAGGAAAATTTCGCTATCCATTCAAACAGTTGATCCTTGGGGTCTATCAGGAATACGTAAGGGTCCCTCCAGAGCGAGGCCCTTTCCAAATAGGTGGTATTCCATCGTAGGGTGGGGCAAAGTATCACTATGTTGTGATAGTGTTTTTTATACTCCTGCTCGAGGAAGTCCAAGACACTTTGTGTCTTGCCACAGCTTGTCGGACCTGTAAAGATTGCCGTATGCGGATCTCTCACGACATCCATTTACTAATAATATAACCACTTTTGATTATGGATTTTTGAAAATACACCGGCACAGCCCAAACATATCAACACACCGCTGTGATTGTTCACCAAAGACCCCCGGCAGACAGGGCATAGCTTGGTATTTCGAGCCTGGTATTCCATAGGTAGTGGAGTATATCTTAATTTTCCCTGTAGGCATCGTAGTACCTTGCGATATTGCCCGATGAGTAGCTCTTTTTCAGCCTCCTCATCGGTTAGTGCCTCGACGAGTTCGGTGTACCGGAATATGATACCGTATACCAACAAGGTATACAAAAGTAGGTAATATTCATCCTGCTGAATTTCCCTAATTTCGACATCAGTGGCAAGAATGTCTACCTTTTGTTCGATAACAGGGTCTTTGCATTTGGTAAGACGCCTCTCCCTCGCCTTAGCCAGGCAACCTATACTAACTCTTAGTTCGAGTATGTCCCCTAATCTTGAACATCTCAGGGGGAAACAATTTTTTACATTTGTAACAACATTTTACATCCATTTACTATTCCGGGGCTCGCCTCCTCCATTTCTATTTGCCTCTTAGACAAATATAAATTTTCACGGGACCCATTAGGCCTCACGCCTATTCCGAGACATATCGGTTACCCTTGGCTATATTTTCGCTTGCCCACATAGGTTGCGTATTGGTGTAGTGTAATTTACTAGCAACCTCAGCAAGCGATGGGGTATCCCCATTTTCCTTATATTGAATTGGTACCCTGTGATCGATATGCCACTCCCCATGGTTGTCCCAGGTCATACCCTCAACAAACTGGGCTTCAATATGGGCCCGCAGTGTGGCGATATCGCACCCGATATACTCTTGGGAGCTGAGCTCCTTGTTTCCCTTCAGAGCATTGTGGGTTCGGCTTCTTACAACGCCGGCTAGATGGCCATCAGGGTTGCAAATTTGACAGGTGGATCTCCTTTTTTCATGCTTGCAAAACTGACTTCCTTTACACTCTTTGCAATAGGCCCTCACTTTTTGATGGTCGCAAATCTGGCTGCCCTTGCACTCTTTGCAATAGGCCCTCACCTTTTGATGATGACAATACTGAATGCCCTTGCATTCCTTGCACTGGCCCCTCTGTCTTTCATGTTTACAAATCTGGCTCCCTTTACAGTCTTTGCAATGAAACCTCTGCCTTTCATGTTTACAAATCCGAATCCCCTTGCACTCTTTACAATATGCCCTCAGTCTTTGATGGTGACAATACTGAATGCCCCTACATTCTTTGCACTGACCCCCCTGTCTTTGATACGGGCATTTGTTTTTTTCACGTGACTCCTTGGCTATGTTCAGGCATTTGATGCACCGTTTTGTCAGTTGACCATTTCCTTTGATTCTAAAATTGTCCAAATAAAGATAGTGTTTACATTTTGAGCAGCTCTTGGTTCCTTCCATATTGACTCGTTTTTGTCCTTAGGGACAAACACGAGTTTTACTAACGGTCTATTTAGTGCGGGTAACCACCCTTTTTTCACGGCCATCTCTCGACTTGCCCTACCTGCAGAAAAGTACGCCGTCATCTTAAGGACGTCATTCATGTCCATTTTTGCAGATGGGTGTGAAATACCCAGGATTTTCTTACCCCCAAGGGCATATGCAAAGGTGAAGGATAGATCCACGACGGTTTCATACAACATGTCTAAAATCTCCTTTTCTTTGGGTGATACGTTGCTTGCTGACATTTATTTAGTGTAATTTTTTGAAAAAATTCTATAACATTTTGAACATAGAGATATGAGGCTGAGTTTTGCCCTTTTGTTGAGGCTTTGGATTGGTCGCTGGCTTGTTAGATTCTCCGCCATTTTTGGGGGAATATCTATACCAAACCACAACCCCTATCGCGAGCACGGCAAGCGTACCTACACCATACATGTACGGCATTGGGATCATCGACTTGCTAGGACCTGCAACAGGTTCTTGTTCATCTTGTGAAGTACCTTTGCCCACGTTCTTCTGTAAGTCGGCCTTGTTCCTTCTGTTCCATTCGGCAAGTCTCTTGCCGGCAGCAACACGACCCTCGTTCTTCTTGGTTATGGCTCTCTCCTCTTGTTTCCCTTCCTGTTCACTCATTTATTACAGTAGCCCGAGGTTCTTCCTTATCCTCCTCCTGTTTCTTTTTGCTCATATGCCTCGCCGTATGGCCCGCCACCAAGAGGGGTGCTAAACACCTCCCAATGGTACAGTATACAAGAATACCTAGATCTGTCATGCTATCCCGAATTATGGGGTCTTCTTCTATATCTCGACGTAGCTCGTCAACGCTGTCGATGTCGACAAAATACCCAATCATGCTGGCATAGAGGCTAATAACATGCGTAGACAGTGCCCTGGCCGTCTTCTCCCCCTTCTCCTGGAGTTCCCGCTGTACATACTCAGTATGGACCTTGTCGATGGCCTCTTCCGGAGCCTTTTCAACAAACCCCTCTGTGCATTTTTGGGCAAAAGATGCCCCTTGCCCTTACGTAGGGCCTCCTTTAAAACTTGGCGCTTATCGATGGGTTTCTCTACATGTTCATATTCTGTAGAGGCTGTGTCGAATACTTGTGCGATATCAGACATCCTTTTTATTAGTAGTCGATATCGAAAAAGTATGTAAGCTATTATGGCATAGGGTAGGAGTATAGCAATATACAAACACACCACAATTTTATTCCTCGGTAGGCACCAGGCTGTAATGGCCTCTAGCAACCGTTGAAATTTGATCGGGTTGTATGATCCGTTTGTCATCTGCCCTGTTGAGTGCCAGCTTGTTCACCTCCTGGGTATAGACCTTATGGTTCTTATTTTGGATCAAGACTTGGGTTTTGTATATATCAACGCCCTCTTCCAGGCATCGCTGATAGTCGTCGAAAGTGATGGATTTTTTAGTGACGCATCTCCTAACACCCTTGGCCTTGCGATCCCCGCCCTCCGGTGTAAGGCTCTTATAGGCGTATGCCTTGGCCCTCAGGGTGATGAACTCGGTCATAATTTTACCACCCAGCTCATCCTTCATGAGGCCTACGACCTTCTTGTTTTTCCCTATAGGAAGAGGCCTGTTATCATCAGGATTATAGGCACTCGTATCGAAACGGGTCTCGACGTCATCCTTGATATCACGGTAAAAGTCCTCGGTTCTAATATGGTACACAAAGGAGTCTGTGTCCATATAACAGAGCTGCAGCTTGCTACCATATTTAGGCTGCATATAATCATAATGGAACATACATCACCGTTTTTGACATGTCTAATATGGCCTGCCCTATGTATACCGGTTTATTCATCTTAATTTCGATCTTGCCCATTTCAACCCCTAGGAGGTGTCTAAACCGATTTACACCCTTGAAATTCGGCTTCATCACGAGTTTCGTGTACTTCTCCTCATTGGTGACCAGTTGGATGTTGCGGTGGTTACGGATGTTTTCCATGGTCTTGCCAAACACGCTCAAATTCATCAATTTGTAAAAGTCCTTCTCGAACTCGTTTTTGGCAGCCGTTCTAAGCTTTGTGTTGTGATCGATGTACCCTCTAAGCCACGCTTTCTGATTGAACCGGATGACCCTGCGCACGCTCTTGAGCTCAAGCCCATGTTTTATAGCCTCGTGAAGGGCTCTGATATGTACTACATACCTCCGTTTGTTTTCCAAATTTGGTACCAATTTCTCGACCCTGTGGATCATCCTGCGTTCCGGTAGGAATGGTAACTTGTTATGCCTGTCGTGTAGTCTCTCCGGGTAGTCGATATCAACCTCTAAAATGTACCCATGCTTGTTGTCCTCAACGAGCTTCTCGATCCGCTTTTCAGTAAAGGCCTCTACGTTCGATACCCATTTAAAGCCATCCGTGGGCAGATCTTGACGCATCGCCCAGCCATATAGGTTGTTTGCGTCGAGGTACTGGAGGTAGGATGATTCAACCTCCGGATCGTACTGGTCTCCCATGTACCTATTATTTGCTTTGGCATAGCGATGTACGGCCTGGACTATACCTCCACGGATACCTTTTTCGAACATCAGGAGCATGTCGGGATCGGTGAGGAGCTCTAGCTTTATACCCGTAAATTTCAGTGCTGCCTTCCATGCCAAGCCAGGTGCGCTGTAGAAGTGTGCAGGGTCAAGGCTGTAGTTCGTTAAGCACACGTCCCGAAACGTCTCGAAGACGTCGGCTAATAGTAGTACGTCTGTGCTGAGGTACACGTCGTGGTAGTCCCCCATGGTGACGTTATCACCCTCTGGGGTAATGGCATTCCATACCTTTTTAGCATATTCATGGTCCCTGTCACTGATACCCTTTATATTCAGCTTGCTGTAAAAGGCATCCTTGGGCGGTAGTTCCAACTCTTCAAATCGCTGCCATCCATTCATATACTCATAGCGGTACACGCCTTTTCGAAGCATCAGCCTGAAGGTATCATCTTTGTCGATGAACTTTGCCATCGATGGTACGTTTGCCTTTACCTGCTCCATGTCTAATTGCTTGGTGGTATTCGAGTTGCAATTTTTACAGTAGAATTTTGCCATGTATTCAGCGTCTATGCTCTGGAATTCCAGACAGGTATCTGCACACTGGTGACATTTCATACCGGCTGCGTTTGTTCCAATTAGATTGCTTGCTAATTTGTCCAGGCTTGATGCCATAAACCGACAGCTATCGATAAACCTAATTTCAATCTTCTTGTACGCCTCCCCATCACCAGATCCCATACCTCCAAGGGGTACCTTAATTTTAACGTTGAAGCTTATATATTTCTCCTTGTTCTCAGCGATGCACCCAATGTCCTGCATGTTGTACTTCTCGCCCAGTTCTCAGATAAACAGGTGTGCGTCGTACCACGAGAGATTGTGGAATATGATGGGTATGTGGCTAGGTATCTTGTACTTCAAATTGCAGCTGTTATGGGCCGCGCCTCTATACAGCCCCGTATAGTGGCAATGGTCCTTAACCTTTCGGTTATTCTCACAGTCATCGAATGGCTTTAGGCATATATGACATTTTGATGCCTCGTCATGTTCTCTTTTCAACACCTCTGTTAGGGGCAGCATGTCCTGCTGAGGGTAGGTATTATAGAGACGTTTCACCTCGTCCTCCAGATGGTTGACGAACCTCGTCACACAGTCCTCACCCCTGTAGACTGTTACGGGATCTGGTACAGGTCCATAGGCAAATGTGCTATAGGTACACCATCCAGATGGTACGTGCTTGCTCAGCTTTTTAGTCTTGGTCTCCTCTTCCATTGGTATCAATAGACTCTCAAAATCCGCATAGATAGCAAAGGGTACCTTGAATTGCATCTGACCATCCCTATAGAATAACCATTTTTCGGCCTCTGTTGGCATCGTAATTTTAACAGCCCCGTGGTCCTTGCAGTAGCCATGGTGATTGTCCCTCGATTCAATTGTTGGAAAAGCCTGTAGACAGTTTAGGCAGAAGTGTATTTTTGAGTTATTTTTCGAGTTCTCAATACCCAGGAGTTGTGATAGACTTTTGACGGATACGTAATGGGTCTTTTTGTCACCAGTAAGGAGCAGTAGATTCACCTGCTTATCCCGTCCGCTATAATGTGATCGCCGCAGGATGTTGATCTTTTTTCCTGTCACGTACAGGACGTTTACCGCAATGTCTCTATTATTCTTCTCGAACTTACATATGCTCTTGATGCTTGTCGGAAACTCTATACCCTCCCAGTTATAAAGGTCTATGTAGGGTCTCATCCGAGATATTCGATTCGGGTTCCTTCCGATCTCTGTATGGTGTAGTGATGCAATGACGCTCCACTTGAAGCACTCTTCATCTTCATTCACCGGGTTGATGATGGCCTTCTTTGAGGCTATCCATTTAGGTGCTTGTATATACGATGAGCCCCTTGATAATTTTAATTTATGAAAATCTATATCGAGATGTAGGATTCTACCTATCGTAAAGCCACTTTTTGGGAATGCCGGATTTTCCCCATGTGTTTTAACTTGGGCAAACATCGTATCCGGCATGTCATCTACATTGTTGCCCTGGTATACTTCTATCATGTTACTATGGAATGCTTTATTCGCCTCCTCATATTTGTCTTTGGTTCCCTCTATTGGCTTAATCCAGTGGATCCATAGTGACAGCTGTACCTTCGCTGACCCCATATCTTCCACTTGGTCCCCAAGGTTTTCACGTTGGGTCTCACCATTCCTATATACCCGTCAACGTCGGCCCCTCCTATGCCGGGAATGCGGAAACTTCGGAATGTCCTGTGGTGAGCATGCTTATGTTCTTGGGGGGTAAAATCTTGCCCCGGCTGATTGTGGAGATTTTGGATATCTTCAAGATAGTCTTCCTCGGCCTCTTTTTCTACCTCATCATGAAGCGTAGGTCTTATGTTGGCTGCCCCGTTATAGAGCCCCATCACCCTACGTTTAAAGGCTGCATATGTTCTACTAACTCCCTTCTTTATAGGTCTTGGAATAGCGTTCATAATCCAGTTGTACAATTCCTGCATCTTGGTTGTCACGATCGAACGATTTTTCGATATTTCCTGCCTCTCAAAAATGTCCATGGCCTCTGGTGTTGGTAGTATAGTCACGGGCCTGACCGGCTTTCGTTGTACGGCCCTTCTGGGTGGTCTCCGTGGTACGTCATCCAATAGGGTAATCAATTTGGCCTTGCGTAGCTTGTAATACCCCGTAGGTCCACGGCTTTTCGCGATATTACGTAATTCTTTTACAGTGTACGTATTCATTCTCTCTCTCTTTATTTATGGATTTTAACATTGTCCGTTAATTTCATGTTTTCTCAATACTAACACATCTTTATTGCGCATGCGTTCATTTTTTGATGACATTTAGTATCATTAGGGAATTAACCTGCAATATGTGCTAGAATTATTTTTGACTCGTTTGCAGCATACTTTGATGACGTCATCAATGTGCGGGGGAATTTTAGGGACTTGTGCTAGAAATGTTTTGACTCATTTTTGATGAATTATAGGGATAAACATAGCATGGTGATGAATTATAGGGATAAACATAGCATGGTACCGCAGGGTACTGGATAATGGGGACTTGCTGTGACGTGTGTGGGCGTGCGCGTGCGCGTGCGCGTGCGCCTGTGCTAGAACATATATTTCCCAATCTCTGGCATGCAAGTTCCTTGTAAATTGAATTTTTCTCGACAGACAACACTCGTAAACTTAGGGAATATTTGACCAATTTTTTCATTACATCTCCGACTTCAGTTACCTCCCGGTAATCGGAACACCGGATAACTCGAACTTTCATTATCTCGAATTATTTTCTTGGGTCCCTTATTTTATTTATTTATTTATTTTATTTATCATCAATATTTACCCAGGATATACATTTCAGAATAAATTTCTGCTTTTCAAATGTGTCCTGCTAAAATTAAAATCAAATAAAATGAAAAGGAATAGGCAAAACAAAAAGAAAAACGCTAAGCACATAGATGAAATGGTGAAAATACACTAAAGATAAGATTGTAGGTGTCCATGAATAATCGGCAAAAAACATTTTAATTCAAAACCGCGTATGTCATAAGCTTACAGTATCTAAAAACATCAAGTAGAAAGGGTGAGAAACAGAGGTGAAAACATGTAAATAAGGAAGACTAGACAAGGTATTTGAGCTTCATATTGTGTTAGGGTCCATATAAAAAACTCCGGTTAACTCAAACCTCCGATAATTCATTGGTTAACTCGACCTATTTTTCGTCCCCCTCCACGGTCATTCAGTTCCGCCTGTACACGGGAAATTCAGTCTGCGCATGCGCTAACTTTTGAAATCTCAAAACGCAAAAATTCCGTGGCGATGATGACGTCATAATCTCGACATACCTGACTTAACATGCTAAATTACAAGGCATGGTGCTAAAATATTGTTTACTTGTGTTATTATTAGCATAATAATTTATACAAAAGCATTTAATAAACATAATAAACAAAATAAATTAGATATAGATTTAACAGTTCATTAACTTGGTACAACCGAACTACTTGATACAACTTGACAACTCACTCAAAACAATATCATCCCCCATTTCGATTCTTTTATAAATCCCTCTCGAACCTCTCAAACAAAGCAAACAAGCATGAATTAAAGCAAAACAAATCTTAGTTCTGATCCAAGATGATGCAACAGAAATATTTATTTTACGTTTTTCGGCGATCATTTCTGAGAGACGCTTGTAAAAAGTCGCACACTCTCTTCCCATTCCTCCGTAAAGAGAAAATACCAGTGGCGTGAATGTCCCGTTATCAACTTTGTTGATGCGAGTGTTGTATTGCCTTTTCTTCTCCGCCTCATTCTTTGCATAGCATTGTTGGAGAGTATGCTGAAGGTGTCTCGAAGCGTTGGGATCAAAAACCCTTACGTCGAAAAATGCTTGTTGACCCTTCGTCCAAAATCCCCGAGCACGTACATCCGTTCTTACATCATCTCCCTTTTTCACAGATTCTAAATCAAAAGTTTCGCCAGTCAACCCAATTAGCGAAGGCTCAATTGCCACATCCTTACAAACCTCACCTAACATGGATGCCGTTATGTCACGTATGTTGTTGTGTCGAAGCGTGACAAACCCACCTTTCTTACAACTCAAACAATGTTGAATGTCAAATGTCGACCCACAAACACAATGCGTCGGTAATCCTTCAACAGGCCAGTTATAACGGAGCTTTATTCCATCCCAAAACTGCTGCTTGTTGAGATCAAATCCGTGTTCAGCATATGGCAATACTGTCAACCAGTTGGAGCAACCTTTCTCACTGCATATGTCGTTTAATCGTAATTGTTTTTCGTCTAAGTTTTTTTTAACATCTGTTAATCTGTCCTCATGACGTTTGTTGCGAGAGTCCTTGATTTGATTCTTCAAATGACGTTTTTCAATCTCGCAGATAGATTTGTCCACTTGCTCGTAAATGGCTTTGGAAAGTGAAGCAGTGATGGAACGAGAGTTGTCATACTCAAAGTCGCTTTCATTCACGAAATTAGTGATTCCCAAGCCACCTAGACGAATCGGTAAGGATAGGAGATCCCTTTCAGCGTTTGAGCAGCAATGTCCTCCGGTAATTGCTGGAAGAAATTCGTTACGTATGATATCTTCGATTGGTTGTAAATTTTTCGAAATATTTGGTATAGTTCTCATCAAATACGTAAATTTCGATTTGAAACCAGCGTTGAAGGCAGTAAATGCAGACTGTGGTTCCATAACAGCAATCTGTGAAAGTAGCTGGAGTTGATTCATAAGATCTTGAATTTTACTATTCACATATTGGTTTTTGTAATTGATATCTCCAATGACAGCTCCAAGGTGTCTTTGACCCGATGACGTTATTTTCACATGCATCTCTTTAAAAATTTCGTTTGCGCTTTCTATATATCTTGCTTTGACAATCAAATAAGACTTGTCAGCCTTCGGAAAGTAACCAAATTTCGGCCCAATCGAAGTCAATTTTTCCCAATAGCTCTTTATCTCTGACAATTTACCAGCTACAGTGAAATCATCCGCAAATGCAACATGTTTTGCCGTATTGTTACCACTAGTGTTCATAAAATCAAGAAGAATTCTAAGAAGAGGCGAAACTCCAATTGCGTATGCCGCCATAGAGGTCGGATCACCTTGAGTAGTCCCTTCCTTTGATGACAGTTCTTTACCCCCAATAACAAACAAACGTGCCGGAACATTGTAACAATTTTCCATGAAAGTAGAAATAAGAGGACAAAGGACTGCAATATTATGTAGCATCGCCTTCCGATTGATAGAATTAAATGCATTCTCAGCATCGATCAGTAGCACCGCTTCTGTTTCTTCATTCTCGTAAATATCATGCATAGCATGAATTGCCGCCTCTGCACCCGCGTCCTGTCCAGCACAGACTTGTAAAGACCCAGTTGATTCCATGATGTCCTTTTTAGCTACACGCATAACTACCTTCCCAGCAATTCGTCTCAAAACCTCTCCTACCCCAATGGGCCTCAAACCAGGATTCTTATTCAAAGGGATCATACGGCATGCCACAAAAGCTTCCAAACAATCACCACCACCCTCTGAGTCAGTTATCTTCTCCGTGCACAATTTCTTTATCATATCAACAATAGCCTTCCGCAAAACTGATTGTTAAATTGTTTACTTTGTATTTTATTATAATAAGTGTGGCCAAGGCTCCGTATAAACACTGAAAACGACGGGTTTGCTTTTGTTGTGGCAACGTAAATGAAAGGGTTTTTTTATCCGACAAATTTGCAGAATTCCTATATTCTACCAAAATTTGAGAGAGAACTAAAGTTTTTTACCCAGTAAAGTATATATATTTTGAAAAGCTACTGGATTTGTCTTTCCGCTGCAAAAAACCTTATTTTGCTTACATTTTTTTACTAAAAGTTTTTAAGCATTTTCCACGGTAAGGGTGTTTGGCTAGCTAGCCTCCTTGAATATCAACAAACATGGCCGACAGATCGACATGCAAAAGGTTCTATAAGTCTTAGATAATCAAAAAAGGTTAAATTAATCTCATTATTACATTTAACAGTTCTTTTGATTTTCACTCTGATTTGCAAAATCTAAGTATGAAAGTGTGGTAGATACAGTGTAGCAGGCCATTTGGGTAGCTAGCCATAAATGCTAGGACAGGGGAAAAAAATGCAGCAAAACCTTAAGATATAGCAGATTGATATAGGTGGCCACACAATTGCATTATCTTCAATTTAATAGCACATGGGTTAATTTTTGGCCAAAGAATACAAGTCTTAAATTTGGATGAAATAATAGCATGTTTTAAGAGCACTCCAAGAGCCTAAGTGGCAGTTTCGGTTTTATATTTAGCTAGCTGGCTGTTAATTAAACTGTGAAAAAATAAACCAAATAAAGCCTTATGAATGCTTTGAACAATAATTACTGCCACGCTTTTGCTGTTAAGTGCAAAATGTCATATTTAGGGGCTGTTCATATCAAATATTTCCTCGGATAGCGGGGAAATATTTCAGCATGATATAATTTTTACTTTCTGTTCATATGGCATGGGCGAGAAAACTTTTCCTCGGGTGAGAAAATACCATGTGATAAGTTTCTATTGTTTATTATGATAAGAATCTATTGTTTATTTTTAAAAATTATGCCCAATCGACATAAATTTATCTCGCCTGCCAAGGAAACTTCTGTTTTTTGGGAAAATGCATTACCCGCTTACCAAGATCTCGATCATGCGCACCCGAGATCTTGGTAGGCGGGTAAATGTTTTTTCTCATATGAACGCAACTAAATTTTGTTAAGAGTTTGTTAACAACCCGAGATCTTGACTTGATATCATGATGAAACATTTACCCGGTTCCTGAGGAAATATTTCCCAAATGAACATGCCCCTTAGAACTCACGAAGAAAAGTCTCAAACAAAGATAAAATAATCTAAGTTACAATATAATTTGTGTATTTCATTTAGCAAACATAAAAATAAAAACTATATACATTAACATATATAATTCTTTAAATAAGTCTTCCAATAAGAACCATATAATGTGCATAGTTGTGTTTGCAAAAAAAAGTATCCCAAACGACTGAAACCATACAAGGAGTAATCCATAAACACTTTAACAGGTTGTTGACGCCACATGGAAACTAAAAAAAATATGACAGTGGATTTTTAATATTTACATTACCTTAACAGGATAAATTTTTGAAATAAATTTTTTGCCTTGGATTTTCTTTAATGTATTTCATAGACATTTCATAATGACTGGAATTTTAAGCTTGTGCAGGTAAAAAAGACGTGCATATAAATTGTATAGGAGCAAATATAAAATTAAAATTAAGTTATTTTAAGCGAAATATATTTAATCACTTATTCGCGAATGTAAATCCTCATTATTTCGCTATTTTTTAGTATATACAGTATAGAGTATATACACATTTATTTTTATAAGAAATAGTTTTCCAATCAAATAAACATCCTAACAAGGCCTTATCCTAAAAATAACAAAAGGATTAAGAAAATTTCAGCCTATATTCAGTCACCTTGCTAAGAACATTTAGGCTTAAGTCAAAAAAGGGTTTTCTTATACAAAAAGGTGTATGCATTTGTAAAATTCACTGTTCAATCCTAACATATTTTTACACAAAACTCTCTGACAAAAGTATTTCAACATAATATACTTTGAAGTAACTAAATTTCACGGAACCTAAATTATTCTTTTTGCGGGAATTAAGTTTGGTGAAAAGTTATTAAACTTGCGAATCCCAAAATTTAGTATTTGCCACGAAATTTCGTTTCATTTGAGAACAACAACAACTTTGCCACCAGGGCTATTTGCTTGTCAGAAGTGATGACGAATGATATAAAAGCGGTCGGCCCCGATTATATTTGTTCCATAAGTGAGAAATAATATAAAAACATAAGTGAGCCTGCCCCGATATGTTCGTTCTATACGTTTTAAGTAATATTAGACTGTCATACAAGTCGGCCGCCCCGATTATTTTTGTTTTTTAAGTAACAAATGATATTAGACTGTGGTACATAAACCGGCCTGCCCTGATTATGTTCCTTTTATAAGTGCCAAATAATATTTTTTAACTGTTGTACATAATTAGCCGGCCTATCCTGATTATTTTGTCCTGATTATGTATTTTCTGTCCTGTTTTTAACCGGGGCAAGCTGCCGTACATAATCAGGGCAGTGTTTATTATCTGGGCAGAACAGCTCTACCAGCTGAAAAAAACACAAAATATAGTTTACTAAGAAAAAACATTCATATCAGTAACCTGTGTTAGGTAGTAATAACAAAATTCTACTTACAATTCATTATACTACTCATAACATCATCATTCAAATGCCATTTATAGCTAGCTACAGGTCACCAAAATATCTCGACTTTGAAGGCAAATTTTTCAGAGCAAAAAAATGTAAGCACCAGGACGTTGATTTTTTCTGGTAATATAATGTTTGAAATTAATAAAAATAACTATGAATAGGCTTGGAAAACTTTAGAATGTTAGTTTCAGGCATTTTTATATGCTCCTTTTGCCCCTGTCTGAAAAAAATACGTTCTTGACAATGAGATGTTCTTCTTTCGTTTTCTTGCTTTTTGCCATAGCCACCAACAATTTTTTTGACTTCGCCAACATGTTATCAAACATTATAAAATTAAAACAAACGCTTTGTAGTCATGAAAGTCAGCTTTTGTTCAAAATCAGTAGAGCATCCAATTTGTAAAACAATGTTTGTCAGGCATGCGAGGACGTCTACCATCTTGAAAAAATTACAAAATATTTCGCGAATTTTGCGCACGCGCATTCTGAATTTCCCATTCTGAATGAACGTGCCTCGAGCCTAATTTCTTCGGATAACTCTAACTTTTTTCATGAGAAAAGGAAATCATATACTAGATAAATGTCAGATTTTTTTTTTTAGTTTTTATTAACTCCTGATGTAGGCTAATCGCTAATCTTATTTCAAAAGGTAGCTTTTATATTCCTTATATTATTTTATAGTATTACTTTCTGAACAATCCACGCGTTATTAATTCTTTTATAAATACACAAGCATAAAATACTAAAAAGGTTTGATATCTTATGTCATTCATAATGTGAGTTCTTATGTTTTATGTCGACCATATTCAGACAGGGGTTTTCTTATGATTGTGTTTATGCTTATGCTTACTACAACAGTGAGAAACAGGCTGAAGCTGAACTATCAAAAAACGCAGCGGCGTTGAGAAGCAAATAGTCCTGGGGACGAGTAGGTTCGCAAGCGTAGTTTGGCAAATCCACCATGTTGTCAAAGGGAACACGGAAAGGGCTAAACGGACTAATCCCAGGGGCGCGTAATGGCGTATAAATCAAAATGGCAAATCAATCTTAGTTGATTTAGGGAAGGAAAGTAGGACAGTCTTTATTGCTTGTGATAGAATTATAACCAGTTTTGTTCCTGTGATGGTGTAATTGGAATTTTGCCTTAATGGATCACTTCCTTAGCGGGTCACTATAAACGTATTTAGCTAACCACCTATAACTAGCTTAGCTGTCTTTAGCTACCTAGCTAAAGTAAAGTGCATATAAATAGCTAGATGTGCATATCTTACATGGCCAGACTCACAAATATCAAGGGATATTACCCTGTCTGTTATTTCCAGGAGGGGACATGGCTTGGATGGGGGGTCCTAGAATATTTCATGCTCGTTTTGAGCTACGCAGACCCAATTAGCTAGGGTCCGCGCTTACGAGACAACTCCTTGCAACATACATTCAAACAGCCCACACAGTGTGCCAACTCTGCAATTTCCCTCACATGACTTGGGTTAACATGAGGCTATGACAACTTTCACTAGCCCACATTGAATCTCTGTCAAGGGGAATCGAATTCCAGTCTGTCTCCCGCACAATGTGCCGAGAGTTATAACCAATAACCACTGAGGGACCGTATCTGTGGCGGCGATTTAATATGGGCAATTAAATATTACCATAGCCCCGGGTTAACCCAAGCCATGTGAGGGAAATTGGAGAGATGGCACACTGTGTGGGCCGTTGGATGCTGCAGGGAGTTCTCTGGCAGAGCGCTGACCCTAATGTTTTTGCGTAGCTCAAAGAGAGCATTAAATACTCCAGGACTCCCCATTAATGCCATGGCCCCTCCTGGAAATAATAGACAGGGTATATCCCTCAATATTTGTGAGGCTAGCCATGTAAAGTATACACATCTATCTATCTATCCGTCATCGTGGCGCCGTAGATTAGTGGTTATAGCTCTCGTACTCTGCGGGAGACCGGGGTTCGACTCCTCTTGACGGCGATTCAACATGGGCGAGTGAATGTTACCATAGCCCCGGGTTAACCCAAGCCATGTGAGGGAAATTGGGAAGATGGCACACTGTATGGGCCGTTGGATGTTGCCGGGAGTTGTCTAGTAGAGCGCGGGCCCTAATTGGGTCTGCGTAGCTCAAAATGAGCATTAAATACTCTAGGACTCTCCATCTAAGCCATGGCCCCTCCTGGAAATAATAGACAGGGTATATCCCTCGATATTTGTGAGGCTAGCCATGTAAAATATGCACATCTATCTATCTATCTATCTATCTATCTATCTATCTATCGTTTTACATTTTAAACGAATTAAAAAGATTATGATCGTTTCAACATCTGATCATCATTTTTTTAAATCGTTTATATACAGATTGTTTCATAAAACTAACAAGGAGTTTTGAAACGATTTGAAAACAATTAATGAAAACAAGTAATTTATTTTGTTTTTTAAGCTCAAAAATGATACAAAGTGGAAGCGAATGAGAAATAATTTTAAAACTATTTTAAATCTATAGAAACAAAATTTGAAACAAATTGTGAAACCAGTTTTAGACATTCCTTTCTCACTTTGGTAGATGTCCCATTATATACAAGGTTATTTTCTTCAAAAATGACTAGCAAAATTGCGTATTCATAGTTTCGAAACGACCTATATGGCGATCTTTTCACTTTTTACGATCCCGTTTAATGAGTTGGTTGGGACACCTGGAAAGAATGGAATGGCGGAGGATAATTCTCTAAACCTGAGTTAGCCAAACTTTAATTTGATTATCTCCTAAATAGTTTGTCAAATAGCTGTTAAACCTGTATGAAGCCTATCAATAAGAAAATAACACCCGAGCAATAAATCGCTCTCCCAACGTTACAATAATTTAGACTGGGTGAGCGATCTGAATAAATAGAATAAGTTTAGAAATGCATATTTTATTACAAAATCTTTTTTATCTTATCTTATTATTTTTTACCTTTTTTTATATATATTTTGGTTATTTTTCTGCAAATAATAAGAAATAAAGCATTGATTTCCATGTGAGATGAATTGATATTGCTCAGCCAGAAAAACGTTTTGTGGAATTGTGGGAGCAATTAGTGGCTCAACTATAGTTTCTCATTTCCCAGAATTGGGCGAGCCTTTGCGTGAGCAAAAGCAATGGCTCCCCCCTTATTGATAGGCCTGCTGTATAAATATGATTAATAACAATAAAAAAATGTGATCCTACTGTGCTGGCTAAACAAATTTCAAAAAAAAATGTTGGTATTATATGATGCATTTTTGTTGATGTCATTGAAATGCTTAACGAAATTATCTAACATCATGTAATATTGTTTAGTGTTCATAAAGAATTGGTGCATAAACCACCTGAAAACATATAGTATAATTAGAAAAATCAATCAATGGGTGATTGCAGTGACTTAGATAGGTAAGTCATTCATAAACTAATAAACATTTGTGTTTTGCATACTAGCGAATAGGTTAATGATGTGGCACTTATAATTATTACTATAAAATGGTACTAGGTGAATTGCCCCCCGGAGAGTTGCCCCCCGGTGAATTACCCCCCAGTAAATTGCCCCCTGGAAGATTGCCCCCCAATAAAATGACTTGTATTTTTTTAAAAGAATCAGGAAAATAATTTTTGTTACGTGTTCAGCCTGGAATTGTTCTTATTTTGTTCTTATATTTTTTAGCTATTCCCAGCCTTTTGCTGCTATAAAAATATAAAAGTGTACTTTTTTCTAAAAAGATATATATATATATATATATGTATTTTCTTTTTAAAACACAGTTTTTCACATTGCTACAAATGATAAATCTAAGAAGAATAGGACAATCATTATTCAAACGAAATAACACATTTTTTATAGCAATAAAAGAGACAAATTCGCTTAAAAACGATACAAAGTAAATGTGTAACAAACGTATTTAAAAATTAGTATAAATGCTAAACTAAATACAATGTACAAAGTATTATAAAGGCAAGTTATGAGCAATACTGCGTAGGTATTCCATGATAAGACGATTCGGGTAGTCATCTACGATTATGCAAAATTCTGACGTTATTGTCAAGATATCGTCTTCGTCGAGGTGGAGCAGGATGTCCTCCAAGATGTTGAAGTATCGACACACGAACAATAGCCTCCTCCTTTTATAATTCGCCCAAGAATTTCCAGAAATTCGGGTTACAAGATGTTAAATGTTCCTGGAATCTTCGGTGCCATCCCTCAACGCTTCAGTGTGTGTTGTGCAACCGTTCCTTTCGTTTCAGAAAATGTTACAACTGTTTTCACACATCTCCTATTTACATAATAGGCAATATCGTTACTTAAACAGCTGTTAGGGCGTGTACAAAAAATTGAAAAAAATAATTGAAGATCAGATGTCAATTTTATTTTTTTTTTAGGGGGGATAATTCTCCGGAGGGTAATTCTCCGGGGGGAAATCTTCCAGGGGGCAATTTACTGGGGGGCAATTCACCGGGGGGCAATTCTCCAGATACCCTATAAAATAGCTGTATTTTGTGCAAAATATTGTGCCGAACCGCTACTTTGTGTTAAGGATGCACCAGACAGAAATGCCTCAAATATGTACGATGGATGATAATCTGAGCAACAGATTTTATGTATAGGACATGTGTACAAGTATATTACACATACATATAATTTTTATATTTTTTGAAAGTTTGCTATTAAAATAAATAAGTGTCCAGGTTCTTATGTATGGATGCAGTATATTTAGGAATTGTTATGAATTGTTAAAAATTATTTCTTATTTGTCTACACTGTTCATAACATTCAGCTATTTGATTGTGTTTTATTTTTAGACAAATTGAACAATTACGGCGGTGTGAAGTGATAAAAGAATGTGAAGTTAAATCGTTATGCGCTAAAGCAAGGTATGCTATTTTCTTTGAAACATTTTTTGTTGATTCATTGTTTTACTATGCTGTAACACATTGGGTTATCCAGACACATGTTTTATGTAGAATATGTACAGTAACAATAAAATTTGTTTGATTTTTAGTGACAGTTAAACAGATTTTATTTACCTTACTTTTTGCTAAGCCTTTGTGTGACTCCAGATATATATACAGCTTTTTAAATATATGTTTTTCTTGACGCGTGTCTGTCATTTAGATATTCTTATTCATTAAATATTTTAAACTAGTTTTTGACCAGCGATCGATTTCATGCTTAGATCTTGTCATGTATTAGTCAGGACCACTTCAATTATAACTGAATGATTATGTTTTTTAAAGGTTGTATAATTACTGATCCTTCAAAATGCCAACAGCGCTTAAAATAACAGCTGGTCGATCACTGACTGCCAATTTTTTTCCATCGACGTGTTACGAGCGGTCAGACTGACCGGCGATCGATTTCATGCTTCGTAAAAAAAATATTGTTTATCTACCATTAAAAATAGATAATAATCTAAATATCTCGCTTCACATTTATTTCCCTGTGAATCATACACATTTCTTTCGATATTTCGCCTTTTGTTTTAGTGTAGCTATAGCTAGCTAAAATACTGCTATTTTGACCACAAGGCCGTTTGTTTGACCGTTTGTTTATTTATTTTTTGATAAGAGAAAAGTATGAACCTCGTCCCCAGGGGGGGGCTTGTTGTGATGAAACTAAAATGTGTGATACACTAATTTTGTAATCACAAAAATAGTTACGAGGTTAAACAAAAGTTTAAATTTTATAAATAAAATCGTTATGATACAAGTGAAAAACGAGACAGATTATTATTGTCGTGACACCCTGCCTCCTTTGTTATCCTATTATATATGTTTAAAATTACGCTAGCTAAAATGCACTTAAATTGCACTTAAATTTTGATTTCTTATAAGACTGCTCAAAAAACATTGAAAGAACACTAAAATATTTTATCTAAATAACTTTTCTGTTTTATTTCATTATTTTAAGTGGGAGAAGAATAACTTGCTCTATAAATTTCGAAACAACACAAGTATATTCTGTATAACTCAAGACAAAATTCTTGCAGCATAACATTTTTAAAACAAGTTTTTAAGCATGCAAGTATTCTTATTTTTTCCCTTTAATAATTTAAAACAAGAGAACAAATTTATGCAAACATTTTTTATTTAGTGATACAATTTATTACTATTTTCAATTGGAACAAAAAAATATTAACTGCGTGCGTGATGCGAAAATAAATAGAAAAATATGCTTGTCGTAACACCCTCCTCCGTGGTTATATATATTTTTGTTGTTGTTGTTGTTACAACCATATATTCTCGATAAAATTATTTTTATTTCACCGACCAACCATATGCTACTATCGACTTCGCCCATAGAACAACTAATTAAGTTGGAGTCGCCTCAGTGGAACCAATATGAAATTTTGTGATTGAAACCGTTATGCAAGGAATCGCATATAGTTTTTTGACCGCCGAAAAAATTCAATTTGACCGGCCATTTTGGATCTCCAACGTCAAGTATGACCAGCAGTGGTCAAATATTTATTTTAAGTGCTGTGCCAAACATCACAAAGTCCGTAGTTGGGTCCACAGCGAAGGCATGCTTAGCTTTGCCACAGCTATACGTTAACCCATGCCATGTAAGGGAAATTGGGTAGGCAATGCCAGTGTATACCTTTAATGTATACATTTAGAACACACAAGACCCACATTGATAACAGTGTGTCAAACACTGAAGTGGCTATATACTGTACGAATATTTGGAATAATAATAATAATGACGATTTTTATATTAAAAGAATTTACTTTGGAAGGCAAGTTGTGAAATGTATTGATGGTACAACATGCTGCACTGCACTGCATATAATTTTTCAAATGAGTATGGAAATCGAATCAACATTGTATCATAAATTTCCTAACACAAATCTTGTCTCATTTACGCATTACAAATCTGATCCAAACACTAGAACTGAGATTGCCCAAATAAATTGCCATTTTGACTAGCTAGAAAATTTTCAAGGAACAACTGCAAAGTCTTCTCACAAATTTTACTGCTCATCTATATGTAAGTATATTTCATTTTGAATTATTTTTTTTATAACAAAAGTTATTCTTACAGAGATTGAGGTTTTAAATTCGTAACACTTTATTTAACTTTGTCGCTATGGCATATTATTTTTTTTTAGCTATAAACGTCGTTAATTCTAGTGGATGAAAGTCATTAGTTTGAGCATACCGTAAATCTACGAAATAGGATCACATGTCACAAAAAAGACTGGAGCTAGTTTAAAATTTTAAATGATGAAAAAGGTCAAGCAGCAAAAAAAAAATGCAATATTTGGAGTCCCATAAAATTTTAACAAAAAAGAAAATATGTCATTGTAAAAAAAATTCTGGTACTCATGCATTTTAAGGCTAAAGTTTTTGTGTTGAAACGCAGCCCGGACGATTTTACGCAAATATTTTTTTTATTTTAGAGAAATCTTAATAGAGGAAAGCAATGTACAAAGGGTGGATTCTCCAGTAACTGTAAGTTTTTACTCATATTCCAAACTTTTCTAATAGATGCCTGCCAATGTGGTAAAGCATCAAATTATAAGTTCATAAAGTTTCATGTTAGCAATTAGTTGCTGACGCAGCAAAAATTGTATATAATAGCTATATATTCCACATATGCACCATTGTTAAATTATCTGTTTACATTATATTCTACTTTTGGGATAATTGTATGAACTTCGTTATAGTTAGTAAAAAACCCTTCTTAATGATTTCTATAGGTATGTGGTGATATCCATGGCCAGTTCTATGATTTAAAGGAATTGTTTAAAGTGAGTTTATAAGATTTTTTTTTGATATGTGTACACTATAACAATACTGTTAATCTGCTGTCTGGTTCAATATTTGTCTGGTCTGTAAAGTCCATCTCTAACGTTAAATAAACACATAAATCTTTTCAAATGTATTCGTTTGATTGTCTTAAACAGCTCGTTTGCAAGGAATTGCTGAGAAAAACTACCGTAGATGCTGTTGGTATTTTTACTACGATAGTAAATCTTTTGTTATGATTGAATTCAATAGTCAAATAGTTTTGTAAAAAATGTAAAAAAGCATCTTTTTTCGGATCATAAACTTGTCTTGATTTTTCTTTGCTATATTTGATAGTTTTGTTGCTTTCTATGGTCTTAGGTGTCCGTCCAATTTAGTTTACATCTAACAATAACAGATTTTTTTTTCATCAAATTGAAGTTATTTCTCTTTTCGTTTTTTCAGGTTGGTGGAGATGTTCCAGATACAAACTATCTCTTCATGGGAGATTTCGTTGACAGGGGATTTTATAGTGTTGAAACATTTCTACTGTTATTGGCACTAAAGGTAAATGAAGGAGTAATAACCGTCAGTGTTTGTTGTTTGTGTTTTTTCACTGTTTTTGCTGGAAATTGGTAGGAACTGATAATGTAAACATCAAATCTGTGTTGGCTGCTCTTTCTTCAGAAAGTTATGGAAGATCGGGGAATGGGTTGTGCTGCTCTCAGCTAAAATTAGTACATTTAGTCCGCTGTAAAATAAAGGACAAGTAAACTTTGACAGTTTAGAGTACGTGGGACTGAAGAAGCAGCAGTCTTGATTGCTTGTAATTATGCCCTTCAAGCTCGACCCTCCTTTCCACTATTATTCTGGTGTTGCAACCAGGTGTGTAAAATGATTGTAATGTTCAAATGTTTCTCTATGATGTTATAGGTAAGATATCCAGACAGAATAACGTTAATCCGTGGTAATCATGAAAGTCGACAGATAACCCAGGTACAGCCGAATTAGTTGTTAGTACATTTGTTTCTCTAGGGAACATAGAAGGATTATTTTTTTTATGTTGTATTTCAGGTTTATGGTTTTTATGATGAATGCGTGCGTAAATATGGTTCAGTTACAGTTTGGAGATACTGCACCGAAGTGTTTGATTATTTGAGTTTGTCCGCCATTATTGATGACAAAGTATGTTTTACATTCATTCTTGTCATTCAACATTTCAATTTTCTTTTTTTTTTTCAACTTTCATTAATATTTTTTAGATATTCTGTGTCCATGGTGGTTTATCTCCATCGATAACAACATTAGATCAGGTTGGATGAATATCAGTAACCTATTTATTGTAGACACCTTTCGTGAAAGTTATTTTTATAGTTTATACACTACAGTACATTGAGTTTTCGTCTGCAATATTAAAAATGGAAGTTGAAATAGTTTGCTCAGGGTTACAATTACAGCAGATGATCTTGAAAGCAATATTCATCATTTTCTATAGAAAACAAGTGTAACAGTGTGAAAGTCTTTGCATTTTTTTGGTTGTACCTAGGGGTTTTTGTTGTACTTACCTTAATGACAACTGTAGAACAACCACAAGTAAAGCTACCTGTTGATATTTAACATGTGGATGACTGTTTTTTTGTTTTCAGATTCGAACTTTAGATCGAAAACAAGAAGTCCCCCATGATGGACCTATGTGTGACTTATTATGGTCTGATCCAGAAGGTAGAATTTATTTTCCACTACTTTAATTGTAGAAAATAAATTTCCAATTTACCTTACGAGAATAAATTGTCACAAGAATTTTCGCGAATTTTTGTGCTTTACTCGAAATGCTTTGCCATTCGCGAAAAAAGTTTTTGTCAATTTCGTCATTCGCAAAATTAAATTGTTGCGAAATTTATTCGCTAAATTAAATTCTCGCGAAATCTAAAAAAAAGTCAATATTTCAATTCTCCGAAAATGAATTCCATTAAAGTAAAAGCCCATATCCAAATCTTGTAGAACGTAAAAGTTAGTTGCAAATTTTTCTCCGCGCAAAATTTTTATTATTATACTTATATATACATATATTATACTTAAATAAGTTTACATTTATTTTTAGATACACAGGGTTGGGGTGTAAGTCCTCGTGGTGCTGGTTATTTATTTGGAAGTGACGTAGTTCAACAGGTTTGCATTTTCTTACATCTTTTTATTTATTTATCAAATCTGTCATATAACAATATTAACAATATTTTAAATACTAAATCTGATTTCATTTCAGTTTAATTAATATTTTTCTCGTTCATGTAATATTGTTTTATTTCTTAGTTTAACGCTACGAACAACGTGGAATTGATATGTCGTGCACATCAACTTGTTATGGAAGGTTTCAAATGGCATTTCAACGAGACAGTTCTTACTGTGTGGTCTGCTCCTAATTATTGTTACAGGTATACGTTGTTTGAAGTAAATGTGGCTCGAAAACTTTCTCAAGACGCCACACTAAGCACTAAGTGTCAGATGTCGCCAAAAGCCTTCAATTCTTCTGACGATGTCATTAAACATTGCTTGTCCTTGTCCGAACTCCCCTAAATACGCTTATAAGTATATCACATAACATGCCAAAATAATCGTTAAAATTTGGGCCAATACACCTTTCCCGAATTTCCTAATTATGCCGAACTCAATTAAGGAGGTTGGTACTAAAAATTATTCTCATCCCTAAGTTTCTTATCGAGAGGTAGAACAAGTAACCTAATTTCGTAAATATTTCTGTTCGGTAGTGCCTCAATTGTGAGCTGAAATTTACGGTCAAACCCTTTATATAGACGAGCTTTCTAAGAATAGCCTTGTTTTCAAAATAATTATTTTGTTTAATATAAATAAAATTCAACCAGAATATTATATTGCTTTAAAAATTTAAATTTGATTTATTATTCTATTTGAACATCCTTATTTCAAGAGCATAGAACCATTATAAAATTTCGGATGACGTCATAATTCTTATTTTTATTTATGAAATCCTGGAAAGGTGTATTAGGTATTGCTTACTGTCACTCTGCGAAGCATAATGGTTCACTATCGAAATAAGTATTTTATAGGGTTCAAAAAAACGAGAATATAGGGTGATACAACGATACTGTTAAAATGCTCAGCAATAATACTGGTTTGGTTTAGATGCGGTAACGTAGCTGCGATACTTGAGTTAGACGAACATTTAAAGAAAGATTTCACCATTTTTGAAGCTGCACCACAGGTAGAGACATTTCTAATCAAACCTGTACATAGCAGACATCACTATCCGCAACTTTAAAACTTGCATATGGTGTGAATAAATTTTCGCGTATAGTCATTTAAATATTTTGCTTGAGAAAATCTGTCTAGAGCGCAATTTGTTTGAAATTTTTTACGACCCGATTGTCTAAAAGTCAGGAATATCAACAATTCTTTGATATTACAAATAAGAAACGAAATAACATTACAAGTGGCGTACATTTCATTTTATTTTTTTGTGTAGCTTACGATAAAATAAATGTCATTTCACGTTCCTATATAGATAAATATGTTAAGCCTCGTTTCGTCCACCGTTAACACGCTGCCATTTGTTTTAATATATGTGCCTTTATTTTTTTACCTTTTCGTGGTCACATCCGCCTAAATGAAAAAGCTACCTTACATTTTATTTTCAATATCGTGCGTTCGGCCACTCAACACAAATCAGGAATGGTAACCAACAAAATTTTGCTGAGTAAACAGACACTCGTGCTTTAAAGTCAGAAAAATTTCAAAGATTGAGTGAACATACTTTTCTTAAAACATTTTTATTGCATAAAAATTACAAGTGTCAAATTTTTTCTACCTTTCAACAAAACTGGCTGCTGTGTGAGTTTTTAGGGGGAACAAACCACGCACGTAGAGGAATATGTAAAAAAGTGGTAGCATTCCCTCTGCTATGCTGACATTTAAGCAAATATGATTTTTAAAGCATATTATTGGTCAAAAGTCGACACGAGGTTTTAACTTCTCATGCTTATGAAAAACATGTATTTACTATCAAGCTGTAACAAAAAATAATTGGTCATGATGGTAGATTTTTTTTATTGTAGGAATCCCGAGGTATGCCAGCAAAACGACCACAGATCGATTATTTCTTGTAATTAACTAATTAACTTGGCTTGGATTGGCAACTTGGTTCAACGATGTTTTGTGAATTGTACTTTGTGAAAAGTGGACAGTTAGACGGATGTAGGTTAACAGAACACCGTGTTGGTTAATAACGCTGAAATAACACTTGTGCGATCAATTATAAAGGTGCGCTCATATTGGCAAGATTTTTAGAAAGATTTTAAAGTTGTTTATACATGCTACTTGGGCCTAAATTCCGACACTGTTTTACGAAATGTGAGCAGAAAAACTTGACTTTGTTTTTTCGTAGTATTAGTTAACTTAGTTTCGCAAATTTTGTTCTTTTTCAAAGCATTTTTGCTGTATTACAGAGAACCCAATTTCTTACCTGAACGTTTTAACTCACGGTCATTTTTATAACCATGCCTTAATGTCTTAAATTGAGTCTCTCAATTTTTCATTCCTAATATTTTCCATTCGATACAAACCCATCGGATCAACGAAGTATTATTATTGGACTCGATATCCCAACCCAGTATTTACGTTAGGTGCTTCTAGATAATTTATTTATTGCTAGTAAATTTGTTTTTATCTCGATTAAAGAAGTACAGATTTAATTTTTTATATTAAAAATTTTACTAGTAATACTTCGCTGCTTTTGAATATTTTGCGGAACACATGCGTAGATTTTAATTGTTCTAGAGGCTCTAGAAGTCGTAAAAATTCAACAATTCTGGCCACAAGCTAAGCGCTTGGTTGTCTAACTCAAACACAACGAGGACACGATATGTTAAAGAGGCTATGAAACGTCTGCTGGTTTTCGACTTTAGTGACTTGCACGAAAGTCAAGCTAATGGCGGTGAAAAAGTTTATGATCACTGAGGACAAAAACAACAAGTTAAATTATCTTAAATATCATATTGGGAAGCCAAATATAACTAAAAATGGCAGAAAAGTTCACTACATATATATTGGATATCCATGATTTATTTGATATAAGTACTTCCCTTTCTTTTAACGCAAGTTTTCTAATAAAATAAACTTCAAACTTTTTAAACTAGCTAGCTAGTTATATCCTTCTAAATTTTGCATAGAAACATACAACTTTGTTGCATATAAAGCCAGTCGAAGCAACAACAATAATTTTAATATTTTTTTAGACGTATTAAAAACCTTAAAGCTAGTAGATAGCATTTTTTTAACAAATACAATTTGTCACTTTCGATTTACTGATATTTAATACATTGGACCGTAGCTTATTTTACCGCCAAAAAAAAATACTAAAGGAATTTTTTTTTAATCTTTTTTAGAAAATAAAAATAAAAAAGTAGCAAATTCATCATAAAAACTTAATTACTTATAAACAGGTTGTCTGAGTGATCCATTTATTACACGCCATTCTTTAAAATGTGCGGGACTTGTTGTCTGAGTGATCCATTTATTACACGCCATTCTTTAAAATGCGCGGGACTTGTTGTCTGAGTGGTCCATTTATTACACGCCATTCTTTAAAATGTGCGGGCCTTGTTGTCTGAGTGATCCATTTATTACACGCCATTCTTTAAAATGTGCGGGACTTGTTGTCTGAGTGGTCCATTTATTACACGCCATTCTTTAAAATGAGCGGGACTTGTTGTCTGAGTGATCCATTTATTACACGCCATTCTTTAAAATGCGCGGGACTTGTTGTCTGAGTGGTCCATTTATTACACGCCATTCTTTAAAATGAGCGGGACTTGTTGTCTGAGTGGTCCCTTTATTACACGCCATTCTTTAAAATGCGCGGGACTTGTTGTCTGAGTGATCCATTTATTACACGCCATTCTTTAAAATGTGCGGGCCTTGTTGTCTGAGTGATCCATTTATTACACGCCATTCTTTAAAATGTGCGGGACTTGTTGTCTGAGTGATCCATTTATTACACGCCATTCTTTAAAATGTGCGGGACTTGTTGCCTGAGTGGTCCATTTATTACACGCCATTCTTTAAAATGCGCGGGACTTGTTGCCTGAGTGGTCCATTTATTACACGCCATTCTTTAAAATGCGCGGGACTTGTTGTCTGAGTGGTCCATTTATTACACGCCATTCTTTAAAATGTGCGGGCCTTGTTGTCTGAGTGGTCCATTTATTACACGCCATTCTTTAAAATGAGCGGGACTTGTTGTCTGAGTGGTCCATTTATTACACGCCATTCTTTAAAATGTGCGGGACTTGTTGCCTGAGTGGTCCATTTATTACACGCCATTCTTTAAAATGTGCGGGACTTGTTGTCTGAGTGGTCCATTTATTACATGCCATTCTTTAAAATGTGCGGGACTTGTTGTCTGAGTGGTCCATTTATTACACGCCATTCTTTAAAATGTGCGGGCCTTGTTGTCTGAGTGGTCCATTTATTACACGCCATTCTTTAAAATGTGCGGGACTTGTTGCCTGAGTGGTCCATTTATTACACGCCATTCTTTAAAATGTGCGGGACTTGTTGTCTGAGTGGTCCATTTATTACACGCCATTCTTTAAAATGTGCGGGCCTTGTTGTCTGAGTGGTCCATTTATTACACGCCATTCTTTAAAATGAGCGGGACTTGTTGTCTGAGTGGTCCATTTATTACACGCCATTCTTTAAAATGTGCGGGACTAATTAAATCTTTTCGTAGCCCCTTTAGAGTAATTTATATTGTCTCTATATTTTCGTCCATTGTTCTTATCAGTCTTTTTCTTTAGAATTTAAGAAAAAATGTTGTCTTTGTTAAACATGAAGTTTTTACCACTTTTTATTTTCGCGGTTCACTCGCAGTTCAATAGACAAGTTTTAATTTACGTTTTTTACCACCAACAGATGTTTTTCGTACGCTAATAAACTAACGAAACAATCCAATCTTCCGTTTCTTGTCGGAATTGTTTCCAGTTTCCGATTCCAGTGTCACAAACGTTATGATACGGTAAAGCCGGGTCACGTATTACTGGATGTCGAAATGTTTCTTCTTTTTTAATCGGATAATCGTCTGAATTGTAAAAGTGGTTCCACTCAACGCTAAAATTAAAATTATGACATCATTTCCCTGCATCAGTCTTAGACCTCGTCTAAAATAGTAATTGCTCTCAAACGTTGCTTACAACTGAAGATTGTCGCCATTACCAGGGTATATTGCATGCCCCCGCTCCTTCCCTAATTCTGCGCTTCGTTTATAAAAGACAGAAATCTCTCTCTGCTATAACAAATCTGCTCTGAAAAATTATACTTACTATAAATATTCATCTAACACGTTAATTCCAAACTCCGTGAGTACTTCTTTTTCGAAAGATGGTGTCTTAGCTATGCTGAGTCTACAAAAAAACAGATAAATTAATTGCTGTCCCTTGATTATGTTACCTAAAACCAATGTTTTGACACAAAAGAAGTTAATGAATGGCTTTCTATTCCAGTGTTCTTCATTGCGTAATCTTCCATTCCTCTTTATCTAACTTGAAAAACTTAAACTTAACCGAAGCGATATTTACTATTTTAAAAACTTTTACAAACTGATTTCGTGTAGTCATATACACGAAACTTTAATTGAAACATGGAGTCTCTACTTGACAAACAAGTTATAACATACTTACTTTTCCGTGCTCTCATATGCGTGAATTAAAAGCAGAGACAGTAGATAGGAACTTGGCCTGCTATCAGCATCTTTCCACTTTATTCGGTTTGACCACGCTTTGACTACGCAAATTAAATCTTTGCACTAAAAGAAAACAAAACATTTATAGAAACTGTCGAAATTAGTGATGAGAAAGCGAGCGTAGCTAACATATACAAAACTTTCTCACTAAATCTGTTTGTTGATCAATGAACTCCGTATGCCTTTCAGAGGATACGATAATAAACCTAAAAATATTTTAATAATACTACATATTATACGTATTTACATTTTGTATAAAATTGCACAGACGTAAACGTAAAGACAATAACTTTTTTGCTGCGACGCAAATTCGTGAAAACGTCTTTAAATAGAGTACCATAGGCACTTTTCAATGTTAAAATGCCCCAAGAAAGTAATATTGAAAAATGATATAGTCAAAGACGCTTGTAAAAATATCATTTCCCGGGCTATTTCTTTCCTTCTTATTCAAACTAACAATGATTTTTCAGCCTAGAGCCACCCTCGTTCCCAGATTTTTAGCCTTTTTGATGTGAGCTCATACCAAAACGGCAAAAATCCCTGGGAACAAAGGTGGCCTGAAGCTTCTTTTGCTGAAGGACATTGTAGAATACTTCATATACTGTACGAAGTCTTATTGTGTAGCGCGAAAATATCTACAATGGAGATCCATGATAGAGCAGAAAACAGGAGAGAGAAAGGATTCGGAAATTATTAATTCCTAGCAGGCAATTAAGAAGAAAATATTGATAAATTGGTAACATACAAATCAAATGGGAACGGTATTTACCTGTGCATGGTCAATTTTTTCGCTTTCGACGCTTTTTTGTAGACATCTTCATAGTTACCGTAATAATCTAACGCTCTTGACAACAAAATAGTGACATTCACTTCTCCCAATTTAAGAAGCAACGCATTTCCAGTTAGATAAAATCGATGCGCGTATAGTAAAGGTGTGTTAGAATGACATCGTTTGATGGACATATCAGATGGATTTGTAGAGCAATGTTCTTTTATCCTCTCTTTGATGATGTTTAGAAGAAGAGGTAGGCTGTTGCTTTGTTCCGTATAATCTAAACATATGA
Organism: Hydractinia echinata; assembly: GCA_030067915.1. Taxonomy (NCBI): domain Eukaryota; kingdom Metazoa; phylum Cnidaria; class Hydrozoa; order Anthoathecata; family Hydractiniidae; genus Hydractinia; species Hydractinia echinata. The sequence goes on along the minus strand of JASGCC010000049.1, from coordinate 1,947,942 downwards.
ATAATGTGTCTTAGAAGTCTCGTCATTGCGTTAAATATGTATTATGTCCAGTTGAAACCAAGTTTTACGTTCTGGACATACCAAAAACAATAAATTACATAAGTCACTGCAGCGTTAATTTTGCACAACGTTGAAATAAGCGAATTACATATTTTTTAGAATATAAACCCGTATATAAACTCCCTCACCTGTAAGTTGGACAATAAAGTCTAACTGATAAAAGTTAGCAACAATAGTTCCGTGGCCAAACGCACCAGCAGGTATAATTTTTACGATCGATAGTGGCAAAGTCTAAAAAAAAATTAAAGGAATTAACAAGTATATATACGAACGAACGAACGAACGAACGAACGAACGAACGAACGAACGAACGAACGAACGAACGAACGAACGAACGAAACGAACGAACGAACGAACGAACGAACGAACGAACGAACGAACGAACGAACGAACGAACGAACGAACGAACGAACGAACGAACGAACGAACGAACGAACGAAAGAACGAACGAACGAACGAAACGAAAGAACGAACGAACGAACGAACGAACGAACGAACGAACGAACGAACGAACGAACGAACGAACGAACGAACGAACGAACGAACGAACGAACGAACGAACGAACGAACGAACGAACGAACGAACGAACGAACGAACGAACGAACGAACGAACGAACGAACGAACGAACGAACGAACGAACGAACGAACGAACGAACGAACGAACGAACGAACGAACGAACGAACGAACGAACGAACGAACGAACGAACGAACGAACGAACGAACGAACGAACGAACGAACGAACGAACGAACGCAATAACGAACGAACGAACGAACGAACGAACGAACGAACGAACGAACGAACGAACGAACGAACGAACGAACGAACGAACGAACGAACGAACGAACGAACGAACGAACGAACGAACGAACGAACGAACGAACGAACGAACGAACGAACGAATTTCACTTTACCTGGATGATCTTCCTTACATGGTTGGCTAGTATCGCTAAGTGCTCACAGTCTGTTAAAGATGGCCGACTCTTTTCCTTCAGAATGGATATGCTCGTCTCATCATGAATCGCTTTTGCCTGGAACAGTATACAAAAGAATTGACATAAATAATGAAAAGACAACTACCGAAAAAAGAGTACAATGGAATATAATTTTTACTTGCGAAGGATTCTTCTCCAGATCCTTGATATATCGCTCATAAGAATCAATATGATCGAAAAGTGATTGTACAAGAACTTCATTTTCGTTTTCAATCACTTCAAACTTTTCCCTGAGAAAAAAAAATCACTTTAAACCATATATAAAATCAAGTAAACAACGTTGTAGCCAACATCTAGCATCTAGCCAGGGTGGGCTATATGTTCTTAAGTCGCAACCTGACCAGTTCCGATATAAAAAAACTAACAAATCCTGGGAACGAGGTTGCACTGTCGAAACAATGAAAAATAAAATTTGACCTTGGGCAAAACAAAGCTACTTTAATGTGAAGCTACAATAATGGAGGCACTTCCAGGAATAGTTTAACGAAAGCGATTCCTGCTGTGGAGAGGGACTATGAGGACTTACTCTTCCTCTTCTTTGTTATTTTCTTCCCTCTGTTCTTTACATTTCTCACTTCGATAGTGCCAGATGTCATTGTATAGCTTCGTGATCTCCTCCGGTGGAATCTGTTTGACATGGTTACAACACAACACCGATACTCGAACGCAGAGGTTCCCCAAATTATCAACTAATAAATCGCGGCTTTTTCTCATCTACAAATACATAAACGGGGAAATGTCACAACAACCTCGAGCCCAGGCTCTATTTCTCCAATCTGCTATCATGCACCGTCAAAAGGCAAAAATTATTAAAAAAGAAATTTGTTGAGGAAAAATTCAAATCCCACGGCCTTAATAAACAATCTACCTGCTTAAACAACTACAAAAATTTTCCCGGAAACGAAGGCATAACGAATACAATAGAATCATCAGTCACCAACCAGCGCGTCCCACCTCTGCATCTTGTTTTTTGTAGGATAAAAGAATATCCTGTTAGGCTCGGTGTAGGATTTACTTCTTTTAACAGACTGCGTAAACAATCAACTGGCACTAGGTTTGTCACTTTATATTATGTTATTCTTTACAACTGGTGTAAGATCTTACCTCATCAATGGAAATCGGAAATTCCACAGCATCTGTCTGGTATGAGGCGCTGAAAATCGCGTCACGCACTTGTCTTTTAGTATGCGACATAAACGTGATACTTTCTTCAATATCTGTTGGACTCAAGATATCAACAAGCCAACTTACGTGGAAGATTCGATCTTTTTGTTTTCCTTTTCGCTTTTCATTTTCTGTATTTTTATTAAAAAGCTGCAGGTAAGCATAAAACGGATCGTCCCCCGTTTGAGCACTGTGCCCTAACGAAAAATTCCAGGGAATGTTACAATGATCATGGAAATGAAATCCTTCTTCAAACGAAATTTTGTCTTCGTCATCATCATCAATGTTATACGCAAAGTAGGAGTATGCTACGATATTTAAGAATGTTACGGACACTTCCACCATATTGCTAGAAGATAACTCCTTTAAAGCAGCTGCCGTCATAAAAGAAGGTGACCCGTAGGTGTTCGAATCATTGTTATGAAAATGCTGTTCAAGCGTAAAAGTATGACCCCCAGTCACAGAAACTTTAAAGGACACATTGTGACGCAGAAACTCGTGCGAAGGAGTTACTTCCCTGTTTAAATAAATTGAAGCCATTTTTAATGCCTCTTTTGGATCCTCGTCTTTCTCTCCACCGTCTTTCTCAGACTTGCTTTCATCTTTTTCACCATTAGGAAAAAACACAATGGACCATTTTGTACCATAAAAAGGAAACTTGAATCCAGTGAAATGATCACCTTTAGCTACGTTCGCACACTGAATGGTGTCCCAGTACGTAGTTGATTTAACTTTCAAAAGAAGTTGCATGTATATTTTATCATCATATAAGTACCCAGCTATCTGCTCTAACTCGCTTGTTTTTATAATTTTACTGTAGCCAATACCCCCGCGAAGATGTTCAAAGACATCGTAGTTCTTCGATGTTCCCTCGGATACCGAATTTTCAGGATCAAATTTATTTAAAACAGAAAACTTTAAAATAGTTTTGCAGTTAAATTTCTCTGGATACTCTTCGGTTGTGGTCGTTCCATACCAACGTAAAAACATTCCAATATGTTCATCCTTTTTAGTTACTTGTAACTTCCAAGTGTGACCACAGAAATAAAAACATTTTGAAATAACACGTTTGTTTAGCTCCGCGTAATGGTCTAACTTGAACGAAAGTTTAACTTTTTGTGAATCAGTGTCTAAAACACAAAACTTTGTCAAAACCACCTCAGCCATCTAGAGTCACTGTTAAATCGCTGTTTTCTTTCTGTGACTCGACAATTTTTTTTTTGACGCGTTTTACGCAACGTCGAAAGTTTGTAATATATCAAAATGTTTATTCTTCTATCTAAAAATCAAAAAGAGCATTCCTTAAATTTGAAATAAATGTTTTATTAACCGTCATAGATTTAATACAGCATCTATTCATGGAAACATTATATTTTCATCATAAATTCAAAATGCTAAAGATATCAATATGATTTTGACTTAAAATATTAATTTTTAATTTTTTACTAACCCTAACAAAAAAGCTATCTTAGAGAAAGAAATATATGCGACTTAATTATACCATTGTTGTGGAGCATTAAATATGACATATTTTCAGAAGAAAAATATGTGACAATTTTTGCGTATTAACATCTCATTCGTCAAATTAAATTTCAAAAATTGATGCAAATACATCTTAATCTATCTACGTTTAAAAATTCAATAAAGGCGTATTCGCGATAATAAATTTCCAGAAATATTTGAATTTAATTGTTTCACAAAATTACATTGTCATGAAACCTAAAAAAGTTACGAATAAACATTACATAAAACATTACAGACAATAATGTAGGAAATCCTATCAAAACCTTTGACCAATTTCTAACATACTGCCTCGCATTGAGCAGGATTCGATCCATCTTCCACAGAACTGGGAATAGTAGCTTATCCGAATACTGTGTATATGTAGATAATGTTTGTTATGGCACGTACGTGTGTTCATTCTGAGAATGAATACATTGTTAATGATAAATTGTTATTTTTCTTATTTCCTTGCGCCGCAAAAAAATTGTTTATGATTCATTCTAGTATTCTATTAAAAGGTCAATTTTATGTAAATCACCTGACCTGGCTTTAAATTTCACTTTCACAAAGATTTAACAAGATGGCGCTTATTTGAGGGTGGTGCTCAATCGAAGATTTACGGTAATGCTGGATTAAAGTTTCCAGAATAAAAAGAAAGAAAAAAAAATCTTTATTCCTTGCAGAAGTTTGCCCATTCAATCCTATTTCCAATCTCTCTCATTTATTAATATAACCAATTATTGACAACGAATTATTCTACCATTGTTTGTTTTTAAATGATACAATGGATGTTGACTTTCATGATTATGTTGCTAACAAGGCTGCAGGGACAGTTAAATCGAAAGAGACGACAGTTTGCTGCCCCGACATTGAGAGCATTGTTGTCAAAACTTTTCGTTAGTGCACAATGTGCGGAAATAAAGTAGACATTCTCTAAGGAATAGGAATGGCAATTTGCACTAATACCCATTATGGCCGTAATTACTTTAACCACCTGGAGCAAATTCAAGCTTGTGTTATTCTAGACATCAGCCAGTATGTTGCGTTCAGAGAGGTTTTAGAAGAATTTTTCGGTGCAGAAATAACTGATGAGATGAAATTAAGATCTGGCTTGCTCTTTAGAAGGTGGATAGTGTTCACATCAAGAGGCAAAACGTAGTCAGAATCGTTCGACATGTGATTTAGACCTCATTGATTCGATAGTTTGTGTCAGAGATATATTACAGAAATGAAGAACTCCATTTATGTTGATTTAGAAGCTTATAAATATTCCTGTTTTACAGATAAACACCCAACCTCGACCCCAGGTAATTTTTCTCTTTTTGATTGTCTTTCTGTTATAACAAGAGACAAAGAGGAACACCCTCCACCGCCAGCCATTCTATTTTGTGTTCTGCATCAAGTTGATGTGATGTAGCTGTCAACATTTATTTAGCAGATAATCACCTACACAAAAATGCCACACGGCGGTTGCACCAGTGTAAATAAAAATACTAGACTATCCAAAATTTAAACTTTATCAGTTTTTCATATTAAATTTTAAACGAGGGTAAAAAGATTTTTCCTGAATACCGACTGGTAATCTTTTTAGTAATAGATGCATTAATATATGAAATTAGTTAATTACTTTCTTTGTAAGCCCATGGAAAATCCACGGGTTTGTCCGTCCTTAAAATTCCACGGAAATTGACCCGTTAAAACAAAGTAGATAAAATATATCGCTCTTGCTATTTTTTGTGTCCCTGCGTAGCACGATTTCTTTGGCGCACAGGCAGTATAAGCGTATTAGAAATATAATGACAGGCCGTTATTAGCCGTGGAAAAATCGCATGAAATTCGTCCATCATTAATCACAGAGAGCCTCTTTCGTTCGCGGGAATTCGCCCCCCGCAAGAAATTCGATAAAAATATTTCGCATTCCCTATTTGATGTATCCGTAGCATGACTTTTTTTCTCGCAGACAGACAGGAGATTGTTGTCTAGGTTTCGTCCAGATGTATATGCGAAATGATTCGTTTAACTTAATCGACCAATAAGAATTAAACTGTGAGAATAATATTAACTTTAATTTTTTTACTCAAGTTTCCTGCTCGTCAAAGTGGACAAACATTGAAGATATTATTTCGGTTTGTCTGTTCACATAAACAGCATCTCGTATCAACTTCCTGGGATTTGGTTACCAGCCCTATAGAAGAAATAGTTATTTCCATCTAGGTCCGAAAATGTCAATTACCGTAATTAACTGTAATTAACAGCTTGTTCCTGATTGTATGAATTTCGATCCTTTGTAATTATATAAATAGATGCTCAACATCATTTTACTTTGCTCGATGATTGGAGAAGGATCTCCCGAAACGTCGCTACTAAACTATCATGTTCAAGAACTGATATACTTTGGACCAACATTAAAGATGCTCTTATTCCAACCTTTCCGCATAGGACTTCTCAACGATTATTAATAACAAAAAGGGCTTTGACGCAAACCCATAAATAAAAACAACTGATGGACAAGCGTTTTTTCTACGATTGTAGTCATGTATTACCAAGCGCCACTCATTTTTTATTTTCTTGCATTTCACCAATGATCTTTATATTCCTCTTTTACGACTTTTTTCCCGCTGATATATTCATCAACATGTGATTGGTACAACGCTTCTGAGAGGGTAGTTATCCTACGGTTTGCTAATTCGTTGCATTTACACAAACTCAATGCAAACAAAATTCGTTATATTTTCGAAGCGCAAATAACGTTGAATGTTTTCAACAAACATGGGAAAAGCTTTATTAAGATGCTTATCACAAAACAAAAGGTTACTTTTTATCTGCGCATGTGTATGTATTGAAAGGAGACTACCCGATAATTATAAGCTGTCTCTAGTTGTCTTGATAAGTCAGTAAATTTTAATTATAGATCGCTCCTTTAGCTAGCGTATAATATGCTACGACCGCTAAATTAAATTAGAGAAAGCTTAGGTTTTGTCAATGTTACAGTAAGAAGTGAGAACTAAAACTAGTCCGATAGTCCGATAATCTGATAAAAAAATGTGCAACTAGCTGATTGTGCGTGCCAGGTGTCGATTTATCGATTTTTCCGTTATTTTATCGATTTGTCTCTGAGAAGAATTGTGTTTCCGTTACTCGGACGACGTTCATCTTTTGCATCACTTCGTGTTCTTGAAAACGATGTTCCCTGCGCTACTCGACTGGCTAAAAACAAAAGTCAACGTATTATATACCTTCTCCAGTTGCGTGACCCGCTGCGGTACGCAGAATTAAGTATAAATGCAGCAAAAAATAAACCTAAAAACCAACCAAGGAGGAGTTCACAAACATGTGAGCATTCCTGTAATAAATAGTTAGATAACTATCGAATTTCTCCTACGAATTTTTATCGTTAAAGTTTCTCGTTTGTTATCAGTAAACGTAGAGTGGTTCACGGAAATACAAATTCTGAAAATCATATCACGGTAACTTTTTATTATATTTTTAAATCGCTATTACGATAGTGTAGAAAAAATATTCATGTGCATATATATTTTTTAACAAAATACATTTTAACAGTTTACGTTTAAGACTCGCATTCGTGTATTATGAGTATCCATGGCTGATTTAATTTTTTACCAACAATTTGTACGTGATTAATAATAACTTCGTCACCAGGACCTTTTTATTAGTACACAGATTGAATTTACCTTTCAGTGCATCGGTGCTATGTCTTGTGGTGCTCAAATAGTGAAAGACTTATTTGTGGAGAACCTGTATTAAAAATATCTAGATATGGAAACCAGGTTATTTGCTAACATTTTCACCCTATTAACACCGGGCTATTTTGGTCCAGTGTAGCATGGGTGGAGGGTTAAGGTGTGCACGGGCTATAAAATCGGAGCTACATATACTTGGATGATTGAAATAAGTCATATTTGTACGGATGTTTCTTACTTTAACGACGCCCCAATGAAAGTATAATATGACACAAAATTTCAGCACTTAATTACATGCCCAAGAAAAGTTGCCCAGTCAAAGATACCAACAGCACCTTATGCCCCCTTCCCCTCCGGTGCTAATAGGGTTAAACCACAACAGATTAAAATTGCTTTTAAACAGATTAGATACTGTCGCGATCACAAAAGTTTGTCCAAAAATTTGATATTTGAAAAATGTTATGTCCATGTCCAAGATGTTAATGATTTGTGTGGCGTTTCTTGTTTACATCAAAAAACGTTTTATGATCGCGAACGTTTCTCATCCTACCAAGTATTGTTAGTTGGTATTAGTGGTTGTTTAGTGGTTGCATGGTGGTTAAATAGTGCTAGGTTGTTAGATGATTAGTGGTTACAAGTGGTACATTAGTGTTTAATTACTTAGTTAATCTGGTTCATTGGTGGTTTAGTAGTAGCGCATTAGTAGTTCATTAGTAATCCACGGACGATGTGGTTAGTGGTTAATTAGTGTTCTCCAAAACCATCCAAAGCAAAACGGTGTGACCATACCTCCATGGTGTAACTGAGTATGGTTATTTTTGTTACGAATCCCTACGAAAATGCAAAATAAAAGTGGTGTTTTTTAGCTCTTTTGTTACGTAATAAGGATTTTTTTGAAATTTATAATTTCCTTCAATACGAATAGAATGAAATTGATCTTTGCAAGAAAAAGTTGTCGAGCCAAGAGTTCCTTCTACTTCCATCAGTTAAAACTTATTTTGAAATGTCTGACAACATTATATGACTTTAGGTCGCATAAAATGGCGAATATGAGCGTGAAAACTTTGGATGGTTTTTTAGTTGTTTATTAGATTTCAATAATTGTTTCTTAGTTGTTAGTTTTTTATTTTATTTTTGGTACCTGTTGTATCCATGCTTATGTCTGTTTCTCTTCCACAACAAACTGAAATAAAAGTCAGAAACCATACGTTTTACCTTAGATGTATGAATTGCGCATTCATCTACTTTCAAAAAGTATTTAGACCTGTGATGAAGGACATAGTTAAGGATATAGTGAACTGTTTAAACTTTTAACATAAACATCTCACCTGAAGTGTATCTGCTGTTGTATTTACTTTTATTCCAAGTTGATTGTTCACCCAATCCTTGACCCCCTAAAAATCTTCTCCAATGTCTTTTCACCTCATTATTCCGAAAACAATAAAATATGAATATGAACAAGCCTTGTAGGGAGTTGAAAATACAAAATAGCCACTGAAAGAAATCCCGCAAGTCACCAACAGCAAGCACTGCGAACAACCATGTTGAACCAAGCAACACTGAGCAAGCAAATGTGATTCGTGCTTGAGTTAATTTTTCGTTTTCTTCTTTTTTGCTTTCTTTGTTTATTTTCGCGCCATCTTTAATTCCACGAACCACAAGAATGAGAACAATAAAATTTCCCGCCATTACGATGCAAATAGGTACAATGAGCGCGAAGTAAAATGGCGTCCCTCTCAATACGCAACTGAAATGAAATGAAGAGCTCGAAAGAATGTAGAATAGGATTGTAAGAAAAATGTTTAATGCGGTGGTAAAGAAAAGATGTCTTACAATTGTGGATCCTCACTTGATGCTGGTCCCAGAAAATCAGAAACTGCACCAGCAGTTGCAGCAGTTATAACCAGGGGTGTACCTGAAATATTCAAAAAATCCGATGACAAATCTTGGAAGAATTGTCTTTTTATTTAAGAAGTAGAAAAGTGAGAAAAATAGTTTAAATATTTAATTATATTCCTTTTCTTTTCTTGCTGAAGGTGAATGATCTCCACGGAGAATAGTATAGATTTTAAATATATTAAATATTTACCCCAAGCAAACAATAAAGCGTTCATCAGAAATCGTGAGTTGCTGGCTCCTCCACTAAACACTTTCACAAAGTTTCTGTACAGATTCAAGCCTTCTACAGCCATCCAAAAAAATGTACTGAGGATGAAATAATGAAGCAAAGCAGCAACAACTTGACATCCGATTCGTGGTTCAGTTTTTTCAGCACCGGCCAAAAAGATTATCAGAACTGCCATCAATGATATACACAAATTTATTAAGATTTTTGGTGGGAGTTTTCGTCTTAGGTTCCTAGGTAGAAAGAATATAATTTTTTTTATGGTATTTCTACGATTTGGGTGATGGTTCACAAACATGTTACAGAAGAGTGGCGACACCAATGTGTACCTGCTAAAAAAGTTTTGACTGTGTTACTAGTGTAATTTTTGGGATCACGTTATTAGAAATAGTAACGACCATCACTTCGTAAAAATGTCGAGGAGTTGACGGATTTTAGTTCCTGTTTCGTCATTTTTATGAAAATTATATGAATCTGACATTTATAGCGCTATTTAATTTGGTTCAAATTTAGCACTACTTGTACATATACTGACTGAAGGAGATTGGGCTTAGAGCCAAAACAAATATCTCGTTTCTTCCAATTGCTATATATTTTGTTTTAGCAGCATAAAAAATTTTATGTAAAAAACTGCATTGTTTTTTACAAGTTCGCTTTAACAATTTGTTCGATTATCAAATTTGACTCCCCTTATGCAGAACTATGGTTTTATTAAGTCCTGGCAATTTGTTATTAAAGGCGAATGTGTTTGCTTCACTTTAGTACAAGACGAGGTTGAGTTGATATTACTAAATGTCACCACATCCTACTAGATGTGGTGAAAAGCCGGAGAGATATTACAAGATTATGTTTAAGAAAGGAGAGTGGTGATCAGGGGAAAAGAAGCAGAGAGAGCACTTATCTTCCGAATAATTTTGGCATCCTCATCCCCAGGGTTTGTTGCCTAATGTCAAAGCCGTTAATGCTGACTTGACGACTTTTCTCGCCGCCGGTCTCGATGTCAAAAAGGCAAGAACCCCTGAGGACGAGGTTAAGAATTTGGTGATGAAAGTGAAGAAGAAAGGAAAAAGCATTCGGGGATAGTTTTATTTGATTTTTTTAAGTACACAAAAAATGATTTGAAACAATTCAGGAGAAGGAATACGACATACTTACTTGAACAATGTGAATGTCAATATTGTAAGAAAAAGTCCAGCCAATGAAATTCCACATCCAATCCACGTAACTATCTGAAGAGCTAATGGATTTGAGCCAGACTGATCAACGTCAAGTAGAAGAGCAAAATTAGTCAAGTGATTACACCTGCATCTTATCTGACTGGGATGTTCACCAGTGGATGTCGTGCACCCTCTTGTTGACCACCCACCGCTACGATATCTTGTGGTAGAGTCTAAAAAAAGTATATCAATATCCTGTACACCAATTGTACGTGTTATATAAGTGTCCACTATTAGGCCCATAAAAATCTTCCGCACGATAAACTCCTTTAAACTGCTTTCCACCCTGAAATCGGTAACTTTCAATTACCACCTAAAAATTGTAGTTGGTTGTGTCTCTTTTGCATAAAATGCATACATTATAGCAAACGTGTTTCTTCTAGTCTCCATACAAAATAAGTTCCTGAACAAATGACTCATCAAAGCCGGTGAAAGACCACTCCCAGCCTTTCCTACACGACAAAAATATTTTGCAAAAGTTGCTTAGTATAGATGGTATTGAACAACTAGAAGCTAGTTGAATTTAAAATATACTGTCAATTTGCAACACATTGTACAATGTTCTTAATCAATACTAACCGTTTAGACTTGCATCCCAGTATTTACAAACACTTTTTTCTTTGCCATTTATATCTACTTTCTTAGTGAATATCAGCTCTATTGGAACAGAAAGATTTTCTAAATGTCTTCGTCCAACAGAAGCAGACAATATAAAACTGTGTACTTTAGAAGTATTCCCGCTTGAATTTCTATTCGTTGTTAAAAAGAAAATGTCTGTTTCAAAAACAAACGAATACACAGCTTCATCGTTTGATTCGGCTACAACTTCTTTCGGCAAAATACACACCGCTTTAGACACCTCAGAAAAACTGGAATCGGCATTTTGTGTGATGTTAATTTCCGCTGTGCCAGTATTTCCAGAGAAAAAGACGAGAGGGGAGTTTTGACGTGGATTGATAACTCCCATTGCTAAATGTTTTATATTTATGATTTTAAGATTTCCTGTATTAGATAAGTCTTGGGTTTGAGCTAATTTTTCCAACTGGTTTAAAATGTTGGCAGATGTTTGATCTTGTTGATTTGCAGCTACTATTAAATTTTCATCCGCTTCCATTATAGAATCAACCGTGTCTAAGATATTACCGGTGACCTAAAAAGCGAAATAGAGAAATCTTAGTTGAACCAAGAAGAGGTTTATGCATGGTGCATCAGACATTTTATTTAACCCTATTCGATCTAGGTTTTTTTTAATAACTCCTTTATGCTATGTTGTATGGCTATGATACCAACTGAGTTTTAATATTTATCTATTAGACACCTGCATGCCAAATTTTTAGGTACTATTACTCGGAACTACCCCAATATCTTTATAATATCCTTTCAATCGGGAAAATATGATAACTCTTGTTAGGATTATCCTTGGAACTTGAAACTTACAACACAACATTGTTTCATCAAGTAAAATCCATTTGCATGTTGTGGACAAGTGATTATTCCGATTTCCCTATTTTTTTAATGTTACCCAAAAATCGGGAAAAAACGGTTTTTTGGGCAATTTTTTGCATCTTTTTATGTGAATTATGTTTAAAACGGTAAAAGTACGTTAAATAACTTTTATTTAGCTTTCACAAACTTTAAACAGAATGTGAAGATTCGCTGTAGAACTAAAGAATTGATTTTGAACAATTTGTTCCTTTTGTGACGTACTATAAGTGTGCCAAGTCTGATTCAATTTAGACAAGCCTATGAAAAGTTATTAATAGGGGGAGGAATCAATACATCTGTACCTGATCATTAGACCTGAGGGGGAGGAATCAATACATCTGTACCTGATCATTAGACCTGTTTACTGCAATGATGGTAGTGATGATGTCAGATATAAAAGTAATGTCAAATTGATTCGTTAATTCACCATTTCTTACTGTATTACTGAGATTGCTGGATGTCACTTCTACGTTGTCCACCGTTATTGTTTCCTTTATAAACGTAAAGAAAAATTGACAAATTACAAACGATATTGAAGACATCCAGTTTTTCCTACGTTGTAGAAATAATAAAATAAATAAATAAATAATGGGGATGGCAGAAAATTTATGTGTGTACCATTTGGACTAGATTTTCTTGAAAATTTTTCCCTTTTTTCTAAACAGCATCAGAGAATTTTTACAGCTAGATGAATGCAATTAAAATAATTACACTCAACTAGTGACAATGTGTAACATTTAAATATTGTTAGGGTTACCAGATTAACTAACCACTTATGCTTCAGTATTCCGAAATCGGAAGGGTCAAGTTTTCTAGAACAATTGTGTTATGGCTATTTTCCAGTTTCTATAATTGTAATTCACCTGGCAAAACTTTGAATGGCAACAGCGGCCGGTTAAGTACGTTTTTGTAGATTGTGAAAACTTACATTTGAAAGCGCAATCAGCCTTTTTGTTGTTTCTGTTTTTGGTTGACATACATCTAATGATAAAGAACTCCATTTCGAACCTGTTTCTGCTTGAAAGACGCATTTACGATCAATTTGTTGTCCTTTAACATATGAACCGTACGTGCAGTTGAGACTCGTGTGAGTACCAGCTAATGTAGGTGGAAATGTGTACATTCCTTTGAAATTCTCATCACCTTCTGTTGTAGCCAGGCAACAATCTAGAATAGAAAATTTGTTGTGGCCAGTTAGAAAAAGTAATGGTGAATACTGATCAACTTTATTTATTTATATTTTATAGAATAGTATAGAATATAGTAGTTCGGACTCTTTTTCTCAGGTAAAAAAGAATTTCGTTTAGCGCATTAACAAATACCATAATTTTTCTTCGTTTCACAGTTTCAACCACGCATGTACGATATAGATGAATATTTAGTGCGGTAGATAAACAATAATTTACTGTAAAGGAATAGATAGGATTGTTTTCCACTAAAATAAGTGTTACTAATTTTACTAATAATGGTTATGGAACTGAGACTGTGATACGGTGTATTGTCCCTTGTACGGGTACAGTGTCTTTTTTTAGTATCAAAATAAGTATACATCAATTTTACCGAAATTGAGTAAATTAACATCTTGTACATTCAAGTCACCAAAGTTTCCATCTGTGATGATTTCAGGAAGACGGTGACAATATGATAACCTCGTTGGCGACGTGACGCTGCTAAACAATACTTTGCCATGCGCGACCACAGACGACGAGCTAAAAATTGCCGAAATATAACACAGTGTTCCGTAAACCTTAAGTATTGCAAATTCAATTTTCACCTGGAACCTATAAAACTTAAGATATTTTCAGTCATTTTTAAAATTTTCAAAGAGCCTGAAAAGAAATGTCAAATATAGGTTACTAACAGAACGTTGAGTGCTAGTCGATAAGCCCGTAGAAAATTCCACTTAGTCAGAAGAACAATAGAAAAGGTGACCCCTTGTTTGATACATGATTTTTATTTTGGAGAAATTTGATTACCCGTTGATCTATAATATAGAGCAAAAAACGCTGATAAAAATGCGTATGATCATCTGTATTTGACAAACGGTTAAGAGATTAGAGGTTAGAGTTTAAAGGTGTTCTGATGACGTCATCAATCACCTTTTGTTCCAAAACGGGTGGGTTGACCATGCTTTTAAAAATTGATGTCAGGTATTGGTCTCAGGTTGTTCGTAGGTGATGACGTCAGTTATCTCCATCCGTTGCCAAGTTATTTAGTCTCAAACTTATTAGTGCATTGAAATGGCTTTACTAATCTTAATGATGTATTTTCTTTAAACTAATGTATTTACGTCAAGAATAAGTTAATTTTTCGGTTAAACAAAAGAGGCATAAAAACATCATATTTGCAATAGGCACAGACAAACGGAACTGGCTTATTATTATAATAGACTAGTCCATAAGCCTGTGAAAAATCAATTAGGCAGAAAATCTATAGGATCGTGCGCTTTCGGCGAACGATTAGGGAGATAGCAAATCTATAGGATCGTGCGCTTTCGACGAACGATTAGGGAGATAGCAAATCTATAGGATCGTGCGCTTTCGACGAACGATTAGGGAGATAGCAAATCTATAGGATCGTGCGCTTTCGACGAACGATTAGGGAGATAGCAAATCTATAGGATCGTGCGCTTTCGACGAACGATTAGGGAGATAGCAAATCTATAGGATCGTGCGCTTTCGGCGAACGATTAGGGAGATAGCAAATCTATAGGATCGTGCGCTTTCGACGAACGATTAGGGAGATAGCAAATCTATAGGATCGTGCGCTTTCGACGAACGATTAGGGATCGTGCGCTTTCGACGAACGATTAGGGATCGTGCGCTTTCGACGAACGATTAGGGATCGTGCGCTTTCGACGAACGATTAGGGAGATAGCAAAGACCAACCAACGTACAAAAAATGTCTTCAAAAATTTATTAACTCGTTGCTTCTTTTTTAAGAGCTTGAAACGTTGATCAAGAAAATGTATTAGATTAGTACTTTGGCGAATGGTTGAGGAGATATTGGGTTTTAGTTTTTTATTGACGACATTATCCGGTCTAATCAGAAACGGTTGGGTTGATCCAGCTTTAGGAAATTGATGCTATTTTAGTCCCAGGTAGTCCCTAGTTACCCACGCGGAAGATAACGTCATTTATTTACAGCAAGTGTCCAAGTTGTTTGGCCTCAAACTGAAAGTGCATTGTAATGCCTTTACTAATCTTAATAAATTCCCTTTGACGTTTTATCGGTGATTTTTTGCAGACCTCGTTGAATAAGATTTTTTAAAACATGATCCACACGGAAGTAGCCAGAGTTCAAAAATCTGATATTAGGAACATAGTATCTTACTTTGAAAAGCTGTCAATCTCAATGAAACGATTTGATTTTGGACCGCAACATTCTTTGGCGTCTAATTTGTCCTCAATCTGAAAAACGCAAAAACATGATATATTTCTATATTGTATACGATACCGTTCATTTATTTATCTACCCTCGGTAAGACAACACTTTTTTATTTCGAGTGGGTAAACCTTGATAGTCAACGAATGAGCATGCAATATCTGTTTTATTATATGCTCAATCGAAACTTATTTGTTGCCTTTTGAATTAAATCTCTGTGTTTTCAAAAACAAGAATAGGTTCTTGTTTATAAAGTTCTCGCCTCGATCATTTTTAAAATACTTTTAGCCAATCGGACATGGTAATTAGTTTCAAAACAAAAGATATTACTGTTTGAAGGTTTTGAACGATCAAGATGAACATCAAATTTATCAAAAATAAAAGCTAAATTAATTTCTGACAGTTAAATAGTTAGCAAATCTACTAATTTACTGGACATTTCCCCGCCTGTTTTCCTTCCATATCATTAAATTCACTTACAATTCTTCTCAATCTTGCTTCAAGTTGTTGAAACTCAGTAGATGCTTTCGTCTTTAATTTTTCATTCCATTTTCTGTTTATTATGTTCATTGTAAACTTTGTTTCTGAAATATCTATATTAAAAATAATTCCAGATCTCAGTATTTCGGTAAGTATCAAATATTTATATCTAGTGAAATAGAAGCTTAATTGTTATTACACTTTGTGACTATTAGTATTCTTTTATGCCTGGCATATTTTCCAAAAAAATTTAAGTACGCCACAACTTATTAGACATTGCACAAAATGCCCATAATAAACTTTCTAAATTAGAAAATACAATGAATTTTGATCTAATGATTTTATGGGCAGAAATATTTCACAAAGTTTTATGTTTGGATTTTAAAACATTTTCGCCAAGTTTTGACACCTGCGGAACCCGTTTTCCACGATTCAAATATGAATTTGAAATGTAACTGCATGTATTTCGCAAGTACTTAATCATGCAAAAACCGGAAAACATGTTTTAAAACCATTTACATCAAAATGAGATCCCAAAATTTTGCCAAGCACTGTCGTTAAACGATGAAACTTGTCGATGACGTCATACAAAAGAATTAACAAACAGCGTATCACGCGCTCATACTTTTAAAGGCCCAAAAAATCCCATAAAAAGTTGGATTAACAATATCGAGCGAACTCAGGAAACTGAAAGCTATGTAAAGACCTTCGTGGTGATGTGAGAAGAGAACATGCCACTATTTATATTTAATAGAATGCGTTAAAAATAATATTTTTTCTGTTGGTTACAATTCTTCGTTCCCTCAACAGAGGTGTAAAAGACGCAACCAAAAAAGCCTAATAGATTATGAAACTATCATTATTTTTCCGATATGCTATTTACCGTACATAAATTTTTTTACCTGTTAGCTTTAAGTAGATTGTTTCCGACATCACTTTTACCGATCCACTCTCAATTACGCATTGGTAACTTCCTTGGTCAGTTATACTTGCACTGTTTATAACAAGGTCGTTCACTTTATATAATGGAAAGTTAGTACTACGATCTACAACTTCATCTCCCAATGCAGAAAATTTTGTTATTATGACACCATCATCACCGGTACTAGCATTTCGCTTTTCCGTACCATCTTTTAACCAGTACGAATTCGTAAATTGATATGGTGATTTATAATTACAATTTTTAATTCTTACTTCCATGCCAGTAACAATGTTCGATGTAATTGAAATTGAGGAGGCAAATGATGGCTGTGGATCTGAAATAAAATACAGAATCATAAAGAAACAGCACCTGCAGAACTAAACAATTATTATAACAAATCTTTTTTAAAAAGAGTATGATAAGTTGTAGTCATCTAGGAAAAAAGTCGGAATGGGTGTTATTATTAAAGACAAGTATTTTTATACGCAGAAAATTGTCAATTCCCGCGTTTAAATTTTTACGAAATTGCCCCAAAAATATACATCAGACGTACACTCTTTTTTATATAAGAATTAGGCTGGCCATCTATTATATCATTTCTGCAGTACCATCTGCCTCTCTGTTTTTCTTTGACAGACAAAGTCGATTATATTTCCCACAATCTTTTTTAAGAAGCTTTTGGTTACACTTTAAATGGCTATATATAACAAATCATGTGATAAAATGAAATAATTCCATTAGCTAAGAATTTTGCTATTGTGGTTTGAAACCCATCACGGTAAATTTAAACAAGAATACAACAAAGTTCCCATCTAAATAAAATCTTACCCAATTAAAAAATATAAACAAAAGTTTTATAAAATACAAAGCATAAACCGTGTGGGGAGGGGGGGATTTAAAGACACTGTTGTAGAAAATTGTAGATAATATAATCTTGTTTGCCTGTCACAGACAGTGCGAACTCTGACGTCTCAACCATGGAAAATAAAAAGCAGAAATTTTTTTGGGCTTCATATCATAAAACGGTTTGTTTTTAATTTTATTAAAAAGTTTAGAACTAAAATTTATAACAAAGCAATTCATTCCCTGAGGTTTTAAAACTCATTTTATTGCCTCATCCTTGTCACGTGATTGAACATATTATGACCGGGGGGGCGGATTCAGCCCCCCCCCCCCCCCCCAATAACTTTTCATAGGCTTGTTCAAATTGAATCAAACTTGGCACACTTATAGTACGTCACAAAAGGAACAAAATGGCGTCAATAAATTTTTGCTTGCGTCAGCACATTTTCTGTGACGTCATTAAAAGCTTGAAATTTGTTCAAAATGCCACCATCTGCTTAAAATTCAATTACTTTAGTTCTAGAGCGAATTTTTACATTCTGTTTGAAGTTTCTGAAAAAAAGTTATTTAACATATTTCCCGGTTTTTAAATAGATCGCATGAAAAGTTGCCAAAAATAGCCCGAAAACCCGGTTTTTTCCGATTTTCGGGTAAAATCCGAAAAAATTGGGAAATCTGATTAACCACGTGTCCAAATGATTGAAAATGATTCTTTTGGATGAAACAAAGCTGTGTTGTAAGTTTCAAGTTCTAAGGATAGTCCTAACAAGAGTTATTATATTTTCCCCATTATAAGGGTTTCACAGAGATTTTTAGGGGTAGTTTCGAGTAATAGCCAATATCAAAGCCTCTGAAAGGCATGGGACCTAAAACTTTGGCATGCAGATGTCTAATAGATAAATATCGAAACTCAGTAAGTATCATAGGCATGCAGCATAGCGTTAAGGAGTTATTAAAAAAAAACCCTGGACCGAATAGGGTTAAACCCAAGAAAAAAAAGTTTTTTGAAATCTATTGTCCTTCTTATCACAAATCGATGCGATGTTAATCGCCTTTGCCTGTCAGAGAAAAAACAGACGGAAATAGAGAATTGGTATATTGGACTAGCTGTTTGTCCTGTGGAAAAATCTTCTTGTAAATACTGAGAAATAGAACAAACGTAAACAAACCGTAACATTTAATGCTCGTTTTGTCTGGAGGTAGTTAATATCATTCACGCGGGAGTAAATAATAAATGTTAACAAGACAAAGAAACAATAAAAATTGATTGCCCTTGACTTTTTGATAAAATATTTTGTGCAAGTCGATTGCTTTCAACACGCCGTTAAATTTTTTTCAAAATGGTTTCGTAATAACTCTCTTTGTACGAACCTTAACAAATGCTATTTTATGTTGCTTAAAAATATTCCAGACAACCTTCCACTCCCTACCAAATTGGAAAACATCGAAACAGAAATTGCAAACGTTGTAAAAAAAGTAGGTATACAGTTTGACCATATATTGAAATTTAGTAAAGGCATTCAAACAAATCGCAATGTGCAGAACACTTAATACACTGGCGAGGTTGATTCCTCACTTCCCAAGGTCAATTTCATTAAGATGACTGAAAACAACAATAACAAAGTTTAATTGTCTGTGACTTTGCCAATACACTAGTTTATAGCAAAGCAATCCTTGTGTTTTTAAAAGTCGTCACGGTAAATTAAATTGGAATAGAATGAAATTGCGTGCTAATTAAATTGTCTCATTTTTTGTCACATGGTGTGTTTTGTGCCAATTAAAAGTGTCAACAAACGTTTTGTAAAATACAAAATATAGTTTTAGTCAATGTTTTATAGACCCTGTTGTAGAAAATGTTAGACAATCTAATCACCTTTGCTAATGACACACACACGCAATTAGAGTATTAGTATATAAGATATCGAGTCAGTGTCTAGGGAAATATACATACCTATACACACATCAAAATTTCGGGCATAAAATTCGGGGTCGCTTGTACACCGCGCACCAGACTTCTTCTCTGCAACAACGGATTGTAACCTCCAATTCTTGTACGTTTCAACACAAGAGGTGCAGGAATATTCTTTCACAAATTTTAACGAATAGCTGGCGTCAGCTCTTATATTGATTCTTTTACCCGTGCCATGATCAATAAAAAATATTTCCATGGATGAACCTGCTACAACTGACGGTACATTTAAACCGATATCTGCTGTCACCGACAAATTAGAGAGTAAGATACTTGACGACGTTGCGGTTTGCTGGATAGATCCATCAGCACGGTAAACTCTTGCTGAAATCACAAATATTGTGTTTTTATTTGCAACTTGCAGATCCTGTTTAATGAACATGAGACTAATAATACTTTGAAACTTTCCTGTCATCCGGAAAAATATAGCTGTTGTGTTCACAAATGTCGGTGAAAAAGTTGAATACTTGACGCATGACGACAAATTCTGATAAAGAAAACTTGCAGGAGCACATTTGTCGGTTGTTTTAAGGTTGAGACGTGCGACAATCTGTCGGATGGGGAATGATGTATCGTCTGTAATTTGAACATGAATTACGAAAGATGTAGTTAAATCAACCAGCCCTTGGATTGCACTAGTTGTATAAACTCTGCCCGTCTTTTCATTGATGCAAAAATATTTCCTCGGAGAGTCTTCGTAGCCCTTCGTACAGTTAGTCGGAAGTGTAATTGGCGCCCTTGAACTGCCACCCAGCAACTTTCCGTGTGATATTATCTTAACGATATCGTAGGTGAACACATTTCCTGAAGTATAGAATGGCTGATCACGTGGTATAACTTCTATTTCACTGTAAGGTATGTTAATGAACAAATCGTATTCTGTCTTGGTAACATTTGGTGCTGATGTTTCTAAATGAAATCATAATTTTCTCTAAACCATACATTACAAAATAAAACCTTGGAAATACGTTCTGCTGATTATTTGCACGCCACTGAGATATATGTAATATTGGTTGAAACGTTCGTTCGCACTGGTGGAAATCTAACTTTAAGGCATTCAGAAGTAACAGAGATTGTGCATACTATCAGGTTTTTAAACATTCCCCTAGTAAATTCTTTTTAACAAGGAAAGGGTTAATGTGGTCTGTATCGTAGGGAATAAGCTGATCCAGAAGTTTTGCAAAACGGACAGTTTAAATAATCTAAAGTTGATATGAATTATGTAATAGAAAACACCAGTTTTATATTTATTGTTGTTAAAGAGTGTTATTTTCGCATTGTGACGTACAAATTTGGGACTACGATATTGCAAATTTGACCAGGAGTAAAGTCACCTCGAAAATCATTTTCAGAGAGTTATAGTCTGAAATCTGACAAAGTCTCCAGAAATAAGTGAACCATCTTTCATAATGATAAACTGGTTTAAAAAATTTTTATGTAATAATGCTTCTAAATAATATTTCCAAATTCTGGTCATATGGAGTGAATTTGAAGTTGGTCCTTCAATCTAAAGCTTTGAAATATACCACTTTTGTGTGTCTATCTGCGTATTTTTATTCAGATTTGGATGGAGCGCTATTTAATATAAGATGACTAACTAGTAACTTTCAAAATAGTTTCCTAAAATCTCTCTTAGATTCTCAATCAAATTGGATGGAGCAATATGAACTAAGTTAGGTCAATTAAAATAAAAGTAACCCTGGTCCACTTCTAAAAATCTTATCGAACATTGTTTAATTTGAAAAAAAGTTCTGAGATGAACTAGAACTTACCGTTGCAATAGCCATACTTCGTACGGAATGCGCTGCTGTCCGATTCCGGGCACACACTCTCAATGATGGGGAAGCTTTTCCCATATTCTTGTTGGAACTTGCGATATAAATTTACGCAGTTTGTTGCAGCAGTGCAATAGTCAGCCTTTTTTATAATAACTAATCCCCACTCTGTTGTATCGTATTCATATATGCTTTCAACTTTACCTGTGGCGTTATAATACGTGAATGTTATGCCGTACAATTTCTTGTTGTCTACATGTAAAAGTGGACGGTTAAAAGCTGTGTACCGGCCAAGGTTATAGTGTTTTGTCTCAATTACTTTTCCGTCTGATTTATCCTCTAATCTAACCCGAATAAAGTTCCCGACATCACTAGGAGACTGTCTGCTCAAGCCGCTTCTCTTATACAGCCCGGTAATATAATATGTACCTGAAGGCGAAGGCGTGATAATATCTATCGTGCCCGAAGATACTGTGCTAAATGTTGCAAGCGAAGCATTTTTATCGCACTGTTTATAAACAGATCTATATAAAGCAACAGTACTTTTACAAACCGATTTAAACGAGATGGAAAATACTGATTGTATAATTCTTGGTGGGTAGTTCTCAGTATCTCTAACTTGGATCGTAACATTAAACACGTCATCTGGTGACACAAGAGCGGTCTCAATTGTTGTGTATAAGGCACCTGTTTGCTCATTTATGCAAAAATAAGCTAGAGGTAGGGTAACATTATAAGTTTTTGATGTACAGTTAGCATGAGCAGTAATATTGAGTCGCTGTAAATTATTCTTTTTATATTTCAGCACAACTTGTTTAATACTGTAGGAAAGAACATTTGAACCAGTGGTATAATCGTGCATCACCAGTTGAGGGTGTCGTAGTAAGTTTAGTTTGTCCCAATCAATCTGTGCTGTCGTTCTGGAAACCGCTGGTGCCATGTTATCTATGACAAACACACTGTTATAACATCGTTTTCGCTTATTACGCCAACAATAACAGCAACAACAGCAACAGCAGCAGCAACAATAACAAAACAACAACAATAACAACAACAAAACAGCAACATTACAACAACAACAACAACAGACAGCAACATTACAACAACAACAAAAACAAAAACAACAAAAAACAGCAACAATAACGACAACGACAACGACAAAAACAACTTATGACCTTACCACTACAATATCCATACTTGCTGTATAGCAAATAATTATCTTCAAAACGGCACTCCTTATAATACTTTTGATACTCCATATAATATTTGTTTGCAGAAATTGTACATTGCGCTCCATTTTCACAAAAATCTTTTACTGGTAAGCTAAATAACGATATCTTGGTTTCTTTAAGGTTTACTTTCCCAAGTGCTAATTCAGAAAAAGTTAGGAGAACGGGTAGTTTACTTGAAGATTTGATTGGTGGATCAAGTTGCACGTAATAGGTTCCAATGCCTAAAAAGGTAAAGTTTCCCTTTCTGTTGTGAACACCTGCTAGGACCCTCACAATGAATGTTCTTCCTTTCGCAATATCTGCAAACGTAACTGGATTTTTATTTCCCTCAGCCGTTATAAAGGAATTGGAAGTTAAATCTACAGAAATGGCACTAATGTAAGTAGTTCCAGCGGATGTAGGTATACTAATGTCGTTTGTATACACGCTTTCTTTATTGGTATGTATATTTTGAGTGATGACGTCATTAAGAAGGCATATTTTTGTCATGTTTATATAAATCTGTTTCATACGATCACAACTTGAGAATATCCTTACAGAGTGCGGACTGATGTCGCGTGAATACGTCCTGGCACCAGATTTATAGAGAATTTTCAGCAATATTGTGGTACCACTTTTAGGAGGAGCTTCATTGAAATATTTAGTGACTTTTATGTCTCCTGTTACATGGTCGATGCAAAATTTGCGACGAAGTTCAGGATAGTTTGATAACGTCGAGAGGGAACAATCATTAATCGTTTTTGTTTCAGCAATAGATTGCCATTTTGGTGCTAGAATAATGTGTACGGTATTCAACAAACACAAACAAATAGCATATAAATTTGAAAGTAGCTGTTAGTTTTATTTGTTTCCTTTTTAGCTAAAATGGCTACCAATGTCTTAAATGCATAAGACGGGGGTATATTCATTCATTCAGTATTCTCAGGAAGGGATAATTTTGTACAGTAATTAAAACGGCGTTTCGAGCCCTCTCAAGTAGACGGCCAAGGTTTAATTATATTTTAGATTCTTACCAATTCTTTTGGTTTTGCATTTAGAATTCTAATTTCAAACATTTCAGAACTTACAGATGACCGAAATGGGTCAAGCCATCAAATTCGTTGAAATTTATTAAAAAAAGATAATAATGTTTTTCTTTCAGTTTCAATACGCGTCGTTTCACAAGTACTCCCAAAAAAACATCCTGCAATCAATTTCCTGTACTGAAAAACCTGTAAGGTAATATACTTACTGGGTCTATTAGATGTAGACGGCTGGTAACTATCTTGCAATAAGTAAGAAACATTAACTAAATAATATTCTATAATCGCGCTTTTGTCAAAGCTGTCTTCTGCTCTAACTCGTCCAATGACAACATCAGCTTTAGTGTTTAAATTGATTGGTGGAAATGGAAATGTTTTCGTTGTTGAGTCTATGTTGGTCGTTAATACCCTCAACTGTGCATCTAAAAGATAAACATTGGTTTTTCTTACAGGGTATGTTTGTCCTACAGAGGTTTCAAAATTTTTTGTGCAACCAGTAAAATGGTAACAAAAGATTTGAACATGTCCAACATTCCACAACAAATTAAAAATAAAATTAATCTTACCCGAATGTTTGACTGCAATCAAAATGATAACAAATGTCCATAGTTTTGCCAGATGGATACAAGTCATGACTTTTGTTGCTATCCTGTTTTAAACACTGTTCGAAAATGAAATAGAAAAGTATATTTTAACAGATCACATGTATACCAACATACTTTGAAGAATTATACGACCTGCAGTTTGTTTCAGGAATATAATACAATACAATATAATTCTTCGAACATACATACACACAACATACATACCTAACATTGGGCTCGAGTACTTAACCACGACTACTTCAGAGTACCGAATAATTAGATGAAAATAAATGGGAGTAAGTGAAGTTTTTAAAATTAATTATTGGTTGGTGGAGGAGGATTTGGGACGGGTAAGAAAAATTTAAATATTAACAATGGAATTGTGGCAAGTATTTCGTACTCTGGAGTCCACGTCGTATACGACATTTTAAATGGTAAAAATGTTGATCTTTTACGATTTGTTTTAAAGTCCGTTAGTTAATGACATAATATAAATTACCGGCAAATTTGTATTTTTTGTAGAAACTTACCGCGAAAGTGGGAAAGAAAATAGAAAGGTTAGCATGATTCAAAAGATAAATAATAGTTCCCATTTAAAAAAGTTATGTTCATAACAAACTTTATGGAAGCGTGGATTTAAAATTATGTCTTACGAACCTCTTCATTCGCGTGAATAGTTACTATACATTCCTGGCAAGAGATGCTTTCCTTTTCAAATAGAGGGAGGGCAGGAGGGGGGGGGGGGGAATAATTTTTAAGAAATTAAAAAAGAATAAAGCATTGAAGTATTATAATAAATGAATTGGATCATTTTTCGATGATCTAAACAGTCGATTTTGCAAAATTCTCACCCTGTCGGGGCTAACCATAATAGCACTTTGGATATACTGTACCGTTGCCCTGTAAAACAATTTTACTTTCTACATTCCTGCTTCCTCTTGCGTGAACATGTCTAGATAGTCAAAAAGCGACATCTAAATATTTTAATTCGAGAAGAAAGTGGTACATTATCAACGACGACGAATTGTATAAATACAGATTGGATTCAACGATAACATTGCTGTTTACATTAAAGAACTTAAATCGTAAAAATTCTTTACAGTTTTTTAATAGATCATGAAAAAAAAATCAGGTTATCACTACAAATACATACAAAAACATAAAACTTAACTTTATATTGCCAAAGTATGACATGCAATAAAATAAAATGAACTTTGTCAGACAAGATTAGACACATTATCACGAGAGATATAAAATTTGTTAAAATAACGTGTTGTACATAACAAAATTCTTGTTAACTGTTGTCATAGAAACAATTACTTTTGGCGTTTACATGGCATCAAAATCAAACGAACTACCAGCCTCCCACTGTTGTTAAGATCGTATCTACGTACTTAGATTGACCTGCGGTGTTTGTCTTTAAAAACAGTCATGAATAAAACCTTTCCATTGAAATTGTAGCTAAGTTCCTTATTTACATGTTATAATTGCTAGCAAAGAGTGATTGAAAACGTTTTCTATGGAAAGTGTTTATAATCGTCTTCTTTAAAAGATGAGATAGATGGAACGTGTTTATAATCGTCTTCTTTAAAAGATGAGATAGATGGAACGTAAGAAAGATAATACGACATCTTTCCTTTAACGTTTGCATTGTTTACAAAAAAAAGGCTTTGTTCCGGACGCAATGTAGCTATGAAGTCTCTCACAAGGAACAATTCATTTCAGTATCAAGCAAGCACAGGACGACTTGTGCGGGAAGGATACAGCTATCCCTGATATAGATAAATAGTGTAGAAAGGTCTTATTTTTGTGTCTCTCCAGCACTGCTCATTGAAGAATGTAAGTTATGCAAATTATCCGAAAATTGAAGAAAAAATAGAAACAACCTGACAATCAATTATTTCAATGGTTTTGCCTCACAAACAAAAAAGAAGCCATACACAACATTAAACACACCAAGCATTTCTAATGTGTGTGTCTTGGTCAGATTCGCGACTTTATTTACAGTTGTCCTTCTCTTGAAACGACAGCTTAATTACTCGTTCATTTGCGCCTCTTTTGATCTCTTCTATTTCATCCTTTTAATTGTATATACATTCAATAATCTTAACTATCTTTATGTTTTTTAAACAGGAAAAAAATTATTGCAGTTATTGTAGCTTAATATTACGGCGTGTATACAAACCTCTTGCTGCACGGATAATAATTAAGATGTTATAATAACACAAAGAGTCCTGGAAATGAAGTTGCTGGGTTGCATTGACAATTTTTTTTCCAGGGAGCGACAGGGCATCGTGATTGGTGATTTCTGGTGCATAGGTCCGGTACATAAATCTTTAGTTTAAAGCTTTTAATAACTTAGTTTCCGTGTTGTTTTTAATAAGTAGAATATTAACTTCAGTCAAAAGATATATTTTCTTTCCTTCTTAAAATCAAGCAAGTTGTTTGCGAAACCTTTCAACCGCCTAATGACTATTCAACTCTCGCATTTTTGCGAAGGAATATTTTTTTTGGCGTAATAAGTAAAAATAAAACCTATGCATGTTCACACAAACTAAAAAATGTCACGGTGTTTGATTTTTACACTCGCAGAGTGTAAATTAAACATTTCTTCTGCAAACAAAAACATTTGAATACTTAAATGCATAAACAATCAGGAGGCGAATGATATGATATTTCAGATCCCATATTTGATATAAACTCTTACATTCCGAAGGATGCGAGTTGGCGTCGCAGCAAAGAGCGAAATGATGACGTCCTATCTACAGGCCATAACTCGTGATCACTCAACTTTGAGATATCAAGATACCGTCCGGCAGTAGCCAACATAATCTATAGGCTAAAATGCCTCTTAAACATTGGTTTATAAGAAACATGTTTTAAAAACATGAGACTGGGGTTACAAGTATATTCAACTGCTAACTTGTGAGATGCTGAACAGGACTCTCGCAGAACAGTATTCTAAGGTACAATAAGACTCAGGTTCTGTGAAATTCAAAAAAATCTACTAAAGTTAAGAAACATCTAGACTGAGCCCAATAAGTATTTTTATTGATTAAAAAATTGTATGGACGCCGAAAGCGCATGAATGAAAGGTTATTTATCCTAAATTATTCATTAATTAGAAGGAAAAGATGGTAATAACATGAAAAAGAAATCTTACCATGCAGTGATGGATGTCCTTACGTATGACAAAAATAAATCAAAATCCGACAGAAGGAGTAACATATACAGATATACAATGAACGAATATTGTGTACCTTCTAGGTAAAACACACTGTACGTAGTAATTTGACATGTTTTTACTTACTTTTATGAGATTGTCAATTTAATACGTACATCAAACAGAAGTATATTGTATTGGATTAACAAAAACATAAAACCTATTCAATGTTATTATATAGATAAAATCAGAAACTAATAACCGATCAGAAGCTCATTGCGTTCAAGTGATGCACAATTCTTTAAACTTGCAAAAAAGTTGCGACCATCTTGTTACTTACTGGAGACAAATTCATGACTGCTACTCGACGCAATTGCATCAACTCTTGACCTAACCTCATCTCCCCGTCTCTGTGGCGTATCACACCCTAAAAATCTTGGACGGTAAAAAAGAACCGTCTTGATGCCGATGACTAAATTAGTTTCTTCTCCATATCTTTTTAACTGCTTGAATTTTGTAGAAGCAGGGAATAACATTTCAACAATTTTCTGTTTTTAACTGAAATTTACTGATTCTTTTAAAATTGACTTGTATTTCTTCAAAAGCCTGCTTTGCTTCTTTTTATTACTAGCCTTTGCTTTAAAGTATTTAGGTGGTATTACGTCACTTTACCTTTGATGTTATTTGTAGATGGTGTATGCTCGCGCCAATTTTTAACCCTTAGAGTATGCACCCGTTCAAAATCTAAAGAATAGATCCAGATTTTTCAGACAAGAACGAAAATTCCTAGACAACTTTTCATATGCAATCAACTTATTTCAAAGCCTGTGTCACACTAATGAAGCAGATGCAGAAGCAAGTGAAGTAAGCATGCGCAGTTAGTGTGAAGCAAGAAGTGAAGCAAGGGGTGAAGCAATTAAGCCTGATTCACACTTACTTGCGTCTGCGCTGCGTCTGCGTTGCGTCTGCGTTGCGTCTGCCTTAATCTTGCGCACCGTGTGAACATAAATGAAGTAAGTGACGGAAGAGCGACGTAACGACGCAAGAATATCAAAATTTTTGATATCTTGCGTCGTTACGTTGCTCTTGCTTCACTCTTTAGGCATATTTTTATAATGTGAACACAAAAACGCAATGTGCGCAAGAAGCGCAAGAGATTTTCCGAGAAAAAAAAATTGAAGAAAAAATCATTTCACGATACTACGTTTACACTGATGCTACTTTTCCGTTTTTAACCAAGAATTCCGTTTTCGTACAAAAACGCAAATATTAGAGATCAAAGATTACTCACTCATAGATTTGCGTTTTTGTATTTTCATGCGTTTAGAAGTGAATAAAGTCAAAATCATGGCAACTGAAAAAGAGCAAAAATTGAGTGAAGCAGTTAGAAAATACCCCTTGTTATATAATAAACAAGACAAAAGTTTTAAAGATAAAAACAAGAAAAAACTTGCTTGGGAGGATGTAGCGAAAGAAGCAAACTTCTTAAGTGGTATGTTAACAATTTTTTAAAAATACTTAATTTTTGTTGTTGTTGTTGTTGTTGTTGAATCTATTATATTGATATATGTAAAGTACAAAGCATATTCCAATGTTAATTTACTTTTCTTTTAGCCAGTAACGCTCAAAAATCGTTCCGAAACATAAGAAATAGATATGGGAGAGAAAAAAGGAAGTGGAAGGCAACAAATAAAAGTGGCGTTTCCTTTCAGCTTTTCTACGGGATCTTCGTTTCAAAAGTAAATAGCTCAAAAAAATCAGCGCTTCTTCACCATCCATATTGCTTAAGTTTTTTGTGTAAGTGTGAACGGCTTGCGTTTATCTTGCTTCACGCTTGCGTTCCTCCTAAAGAAGCTGCTACTGCGCATGCGTACTTCACGACGCAGACGCAGACGCAAGCAAGTGTGAATCAGGCTTTAGCTCACACTAGCGCAAGAAGATCACTTGCATTCTTTTGATAAACATGGTTGAAGAGGAGTATTTAGTTATGATTTTGGGATATTTGTTGTGAAAAAACGACGGCGCAAGCGAGGAGAAAAAACTCTAAATATTGCAAGAAAAGCAGGGGTTCGCGAAATTTTTAAGCATCGTGAGCAACGTGGTGTTTACCATACGGGGTTCAAGAAATGTTATATTATCATCATCGTCGTCATTAGGTTGCTCCATCATCATCTCGTTTTCATCCCTGTTCTCTGTTTCAAAATTTGTTGAAGTTCTTCGTTCTGAATAATGAGGTTCAAGCCAAGCCAAATATGGAAACATTTCTGACATCTTTCTTTAGACATCTTCCTTTCCAGACCCACTTCGCATCGTTTCTTTTACTTCGCATCGTTCACGACCATACTTATTTCTGAGGTGTCTAAAAGCCACCTCGGCAGTTTTACCTATAAAAACAAAACAACTGCTCAAATGCTCACATTTTTCAAGTATGTTACCTATAAAAATAGGATTTCTCAACTTACCATTCTGTAAACCTAACTCGGTCGCAACATCATTCCAAGCTCGGAATCTTTTGTTTTTATCTTTGTGGTCTTTATCAGATTTATCATACAAAATTGCATATTTCCTGACAACCTCGGCAAGTTTTTCATCTGCCATATTTATTGTTATGATAAGTTCTGCTATTTTATTTTTGTTTTTTACTATTTGCTTCACTTGCGCACCTTGCATTACCTGCTCACACTAAAGAGATCATGAAGCAAGCGTGAAGCAGATGCAGCAATGAAGCAAGAATATCAAAAAGGTTTGATATTGTTGCTTCAACATATGCTTCACACTCCATCCTTACTTCACTTCCTTCACACATGTTCACAATGCGCTTACGTCTGTTTCTGCTTCTGCTTCATAGATATGAACCAGGCTTAAAACATTTGTCCTTGTTTGGGCTACAAAACGATTGTTGGTTTTAGATTTTAGTGACTTACACGATGGTCAAGCTAATGGGGGTGGAAATGTTTATGATCACTGACGACAAAAAGATCTTAAATCATTTTAAATATAATATTGGGCATCCAAATATAACTGAAAATGACAGTAAAGTTCTATACATATATTGGATATCCATAATTTATTCGATATAAGCACTCACCTTGCTTTTAACTCAAGTTTTCTAATAATTTTTTTTGAATTGGCAGCTTCAAAGTTTTGCAAAGAAACATACAAGTTTAGTCTAAGTAACAACAATCCCTTTAAAAAATTAAAAAGTGCTTATGGTGTCACTGCAAATAAAAATGCAGGCTATCAACTGTTTTAGTGCATCACAAACAAAAGTAAGCATATATCATTTACAAGGTGGTCGCCCCTTTTTTAAAATAGTAATATATATCCAAGAGTAGTGCTAATTTGACAAAACAGCTTTCATAGTCGAACGACTGAAAACGCATGCCCAGATGAACAAACAAAAAGAATTCACGATTTTTCCCATTTTGCAAATCTTAGGAATGTATTCCATTTTCAGGAGTTGTCGTCACTCTGGTTTAGCTCATGATTGAAAATATAAAACATAAAATGACAATATAATATCTAGCTAAATCTAGCTTGATATAGCTACAATCACCCACATAAATATTGAGACTTTTCGATTTTTGACAAAAAAAAATTTCACAAACTCGCACCACAAGTCTTGTCAAACTCGACGTACTGCCTCCAGGCTCACGGAACTTCAGCTTTAGCTTCGACTTAAGACTTTCTGAATTCAACTAGTGAAACCGAAAAGTTCACTAGAACGAAGCCTTACAGTGCTGCTATAGGCTAATTATAGCTTTTTACATGTTTAAACCGTCTCAGTTGGAAAAATGGACATTTGCGTCAACGGCCATTTCTGGTTTTTTGATAAAATTTCTAGTTTGTCTCAAAGATTATGTGGATGGTTGTAGCTAGCTTGATATAGCTAGCTAGCTTGATATAGTGTTCTAGATTTCAAGCTAAGCAGTTATTTGTAACATAAACAGCAGCTACCTTACTGGCCATTAGTAAGTTTTAAGATTACATGTAGTTTAAACATGAAAAAGATTATTAAAAATTTAAATAAGTGCTTTATGGAGTCATCATCATCAGATAAAACTTCTTACCACGACCTTCAGACCTTCTTTTTCAACTTAAAATAATCTGGTAACCGTCTCCCAAAAATACCTCACATCTAGTGAGGTATTTTTTATCACGTGAACAGATACTCTGGCAGTGGTTTAGTAAAAGTGATGAAACGACCCGTCGATGACAGCTGTAGCTGTCGAAACCTAGCCAAGAATAAACTCGCTTGTTCATGACATGATGATATCCATTCTCGTCCCCAGAGCTCTTTGAGATTAAAACCTCGAGTTTATCTCAAAGAGCTCTGGGATCGAGAATGGATGATATCACTATTAATCAATGACAATGACTGAACAGATAAGTGGTAACATCTTTGAAGTTATGGGTTTTTTCTCCAAAAACGATTTTACTATATCCTAAAGGCTATTTTCCATTAAAAGAGATTTTTCTGCGTCGTCTATTCTCATTCATATCAAAAAGAGAAAAAAAAAATTGTGGGACGAACCCAGAGCTAGTTTTTAAAAATGTATGAACTGATATAGGGCGTAGAAGAGACCTGGGGAAGAGGTTATTATTATTATTATTATTATTATCATCACCATCATCATCATCATCATCATCATCATCATCATCATCATCATCATCATCATCATCATCATCATCATCATCATCATCATCATCATCATCATCATCATCATCATCATCATCATCATCATCATCATCATCATCATCATCATCATCATCATCATCATCATCATCATCATCATCATCATCATCATCATCATCATCATCATCATCATCATCATCATCATCATCATCATCATCATCATCATCATCATCATCATCATCATCAGAGGATACAACGAATGTCTATTGGGGACATAATTGGGACGTCAAAATGTAGGTGTCCGCTACGTAGAGGTTCTTTCTAAATTGACTTATCAAATAATAAGAGAAGTTGTCATTAAATTTTACTATGTAGTGCCTTAAAGAGAAATTAAACATTTTTTAGAGTAAGCGTTATAAATTTATTCAATGTAGTCCATTTTTGTTGAGTCTTTCTCCTCAGGGCGGGAACGCCTTTCTAGAGCACCCCTGAGGCGGTGTTCGCTCTTAAAACGGCCCGAAGAAGACCGCATTTTTTTCGCAATTTGTGACGTCACGTTTTATGTTTGCTTGACGCCATCTTGACGATTCCTTCGACTGAACGCGGGCAAAGGAGAAAAACGTCTCCCGCTTGAACATATCTAAGACAGAAATTTTACACACTTTTTCGTCAAAATAAAAACAATATGTCGGAGTCAGATAAATTAAATGTCGACAACATCATAGCACAACTTTTAGAAGGTATGTAAATATTCTATTTCTTTCATTGTTTCTATGATGCATTTGTAAAGGGTGTGTTTGTCGTTACAATTTTTTTGACACCTTTAGCTAGCTTAGCTAAACTTTCATCCTAAGTTTAAGTCTAGAAACCTGTATTTGCTGTACAGCTACTACTTATCATATTTAAAATCATACTCTGAAAAAAGACAGAAAAATAAAAAATAGCTATAGCTAGCTACCTAGCTAGCTAGCTAGCTAGCTAGAGAGCTAGCTAACCGTGATCACTCTTCACAGTTTAAGTTGTTCCCTCATTTTCTGTATTAAGAAAGGAAGTAAACAGAGTGAATTTAATAAAGCTTTGACCGCCGTAGGCATTATGGGTATTTTTAGTCTCATGGCATAAAAATTTAAGTAACCCTATGTAAAAACATGTAGCGTATAATCCGCCAACTTCATGAAAAAAACACATTTAACGTCGTCAAGTCGTATAAGTTCGCCAGAATTTCAGAAAACCTACCATAGTATTCCATGCCTCGTCATTATGGCTCCGGTTCTTGTTTAAATCGAAAGCAAAATTCATCGCGCGCCAATTGAGTCTTGTTTTTACGCCCCACCTGAACCGCCCTCCGCCCATTTTATAAAGTACAACGCTAACCTCTGACTCATAAATTCGCAATATGACGTGTAAGTTCGCCATATCGTTTTTATGTAAATTCTGACTAAAAATCGACATATTCCATAAATAATAGACTTATTTCATGTTCTCGTGAGCTCCATGATGTATTTAAATCATTATTAGCAATTTTTTGTGGGTGGCGAACTTAAAAATACCATGTGTGATTGTAATTGACCGAGCGAGATTGACCAATAAGAAGGTTTATATATATATAATCGAACAATTTTGGTAAGTAGAATATTCGAAAATCTATTTCGAGGCAAATCTGTTCTTCTGTCTTCTTTTTGTTCTTCTAGAAAACTTATGCGGACGTGTCTACGAAAGAGAAAAAAGAAGTACAATATTCGTGTGGTATAATTTTTTTTACTAAATTATTATTATTTTTTTAAAAATTTGTATTTGTATATTATTGTCTGCCAATTTTTAGACATGGCTCCAAAGTATATGAAATGGTCTGGGGAAGAGATGGTGAATGCTGTGAGTGCAGTGTTAGATGACGGCATGTCAATTTCTGAGGCGTCAAGAGTTTTTGATATCCCACGAAAAACGTTATCGGACAAAGTCCATAACAACCATCTTTTAAAATCAGGACGGCAAACTGAGCTAACGGCAGATGAGGAAAAAAGCTTGGTGGCGTACATTAAATACATGTCGAATCATGCTTTCCCCCTGACCATTCCTATGATAAAGTCATTCGCATGGAACATTGCAAAGAGGTCAGGAAGGGAAAATAGATTCAATGTTGAGAATGGTCCTGGGAAAACGTGGTGGAACGAGTTCCGTAAACGCCATTTAAGTGATGTAGCAATCAGAAAGCCAGATTTGCTGGACAGAGGAAGGGCGAGGATGGCAAATCCTGTTGTTATAAATAGACACTTTTTGACTTTGGGAAACCTTTTGAAAAGTGAGAATTTAATGGACAAGCCTGGAACAATGTTTAATGTAGATGAATCGGGGATGAATTTAGAGTTGAGGAAGGGAAAGGTTGTCATTGATCGAAGCCAGAAACATGCGTATTCGCAAGGTAAAGGGTCGCGGGAACACGTCACTGTTAATTGCTGTGCTTCTCCAGGCGGACTGATGGTTCCACCTTTTATTATTTATGAGAAGTCTTTTCCAAGCGGAAACTACTCTGCCAATGGCCCCACTGATGCTCTATATGGCAAATCCGACAATGGATATATGGACGAAGACCTGTTCTTCAAGTGGTTTACTCGTTTATTTGTTCCAAAAACTAAACACGTGGGGAAAAGAATCTTGATAATTGATGGCCACGGATCCCACATCAACCTCAATTTGATAGATGCTGCTAGGGAGAATCAAGTTATCTTGTATTGCCTCCCCCCTCACACAACTCATGTGCTTCAGCCATTGGATGTTGGATTGTATGGTCCACTCAAGACATACTTCAGCAGAATTACTGACAAGATTCAGATTGCAAGGTTGGGCGTCACGA
Source organism: Hydractinia echinata (assembly GCA_030067915.1). Lineage (NCBI taxonomy): Eukaryota > Metazoa > Cnidaria > Hydrozoa > Anthoathecata > Hydractiniidae > Hydractinia > Hydractinia echinata. The sequence continues at coordinate 1,912,829 of JASGCC010000049.1, read as the reverse complement.
GAAATGTTACGATTTTCAAAACTGAATTTTCTGCTGTTTTTAAGCTGGCGTACGAGGAAACCTTTAGCTACGCTCGCATCCTTTCATCATTTCGGTCATGTGGCATATACCCGTTCAACCCACTGGCCATAAATTTAAAACGTTTAATGCCATCTACTTTTAAGCCTTCGTCAACTGTACCGCCAACTGTACCGCTAACTGCATCGTCAATTGTGCCGCCAACTGTACCGTCAATTGCTTCGTCGACTCTTCCGTCACCTGTACCGTCAATTGCATCGTCAACTCTACCGCCAACTGCATCGTCAAATGTACCATCAACATCGTCGTCACCGGCAGCTGCATCTTTCCCAGGAACTTTGAACTGTCTTCCTGGTGGATCGATATCTCCAATGCCATCAACATCAACAAATAACCGACTACGCTGCTTTCAAAGATATGGACCCAAACATAATCGATCTGTTTATCACGCCGATTCTGGAGCCTGAAAAAAAAGAAAAGAACAGTAGAATTGTCACAAAAGAAAGAATCATCACTTCCGACGAGCATCGTGCAAAACTGGAAGAAAAAAGCAGATTGAAAAGAGAACTTGAAGAGGCTAAAGAGAAACGTAAATTGGAGAGGAAAGAAAAAAGAAGGAGAGAGAAACAACAAAAAAAGCAAAAGAGCGAAATGCGAAAAAAAGCAAAACTTCCCCAATCGAGGCTTCTCCTGACGAATTGCCAACACGGAAAAGTAGTCGAACAAAAAAAGTCGATTATGCTGATCTATTGAAGCAACTCCGGCAAGGGTTCAATGATGATGAAGATGAAGATGACGATGGCAACAACAGTGATGATGGTAATATCAGTACAAGCAGCGAAAGTATTGTGTTGGAAAGTTCGGAAGATGAATTCGATGTTTGTAACGTTTGCAAGCGAGGTTTCCCTAAAAGTTTGAAGAAACAAACTGTCTCCTGGATTCTTTGCGCTAAATGCAGTTGTTGGATGCACGATGTTTGCGAAGGTGTGTCCGTAAAAAATTTACCAGAGAGTGAGGATTATATTTGTAAAGCTTGTTCTTTTTAAAACATAAAAGTCTTAAAGTGAAATTTTTTTTGTCATCTATCTTTGCTCCAACCAACTATCAACTATCTACTATACCATAGCTTGTATCGTAAGCTTATCCTAAATTTTTGTAACCAAACTCTTAGCAAACAAACACCAAACAGGTCTAAAAGTTTTTAAAACTAGATTGGTGAAAAAGAGGGTAATAGAGTGGAAAAGGCTTTGTAGTAACCAAAAAAAATCTGAAATTTTAGTAATTTTCGCACGAAAATTCTCATTACTTCAGGAGTGAGGATTATATTTGTAAAGCTTGTTCTTTTTAAAACATAAAAGTCTTAAAGTGAAATTTTTTTTGTCATCTATCTTTGCTCCAACCAACTATCAACTATCTACTATACCATTGCTTGTATCGTAAGCTTATCCTAATTTTTTGTAACCAAACTCTTAGCAAACAAACACCAAACAGGTCTAAAAGTTTTTAAAACTAGATTGGTGAAAAAGAGGGTAATAGAGTGGAAAAGGCTTTGTAGTAACCAAAAAAAATCTGAAATTTTAGTAATTTTCGCACGAAAATTCTCATTACTTCAGGAGCTGATTAAATAATGATAGCTATCAATAAGAATGTTTTGAATGGCAGTAAAGCAGACTAAAATGTGTTAAAAATATAAAATAACACTTTTTAGGTAAAATATAAGGCCCCTCACAATAAAAAAACATCCCTGGCGAACTTATAAGACCGTCGCGCAACTTCTCAAAAGTAGTAAAAATGCACAGTCAGCAGAAATGGCCTATTCCGCTTCATGTCGGAATATATACAGAGTCAAAAATACCTCACAGGGTCGCCGTACCGTCACAGGTCACAACAAAATCGCCAGATATGAAGTTTGATTTTGATTTTGATTTTTTGATTTTCTCTTTATTTAACGTCGATAGATACAATAGTATTTAAATAACTAATTTAAATCGACAACAAAACGTAAAACAAGGCAAACAGCGATAAAAAATAAGAAAAATAAATAAATAAGTAAAGTTAAAATATGTATGGTATATCCATGCATATTTTACAGGTGCAAACATCACCTTCCCAAAATTTTATTAAGCTACGGAAGGCTTCGAGAGAAGGAGCATTCTTTGTAGCGTCAGGCACAGATATCCATAGCTTCCCTGCAATATTTGATAAAGTATTTAAGCCATAGTACGTTGTCCGACAAGTTGGTCGCCTGATCAAATTAAAGCAACGAAGGTTGTACCTGTTTTCCCTAACAGAAAATATCTCGTTCATATATAGAGGTGACAATCCATTTAAAAATTTGTAAACCTCTTTCATTAAATTCTGTAAATTGATGATGTGAATATTTTTGACATTACATAAAGATAAAGGTTCATCGTAACTGCCATTTATATCGTCCTGTATGATTCTTAGACAACGTTCATGAATACGATTGATTCGATTATTCGCAACTTTTCCACAAAACATCCATACTAAGGGACAGTAAGAAAACTGAGACAAAATAAATGAATTGAAGAGAAAACGCTTCATCTTGGGTGTCAAGAAGGAAGATATCCTTTGAAGCACGTTGAGTTTCCTACTAGCCTTATTACAGATGTTTTTGACATGCGAATGAAAGTTTAGTCTCGAGTCAATCGTAACACCAAGAAGCACTACAGACGATTTACACGCAATTTTCAAATGGTTAAATATCAAACTTTCATCGTGATGACCTAATAGTTTGGTTTGTTGAGGAGTTGTTTCTAAATTGACTTATCAAATAATAAGAGAAGTTGTCATTAAATTTTACTATGTAGTGCCTTAAAGAAAAATTAAACATTTTTTAGAGTAAGCGTTATAAATTTATTCAATGTAGTCCATTTTTGTTGAGTCTTTCTCCTCAGGGCGGGAACGCCTTTCTAGAGCACCCCTGAGGCGGTGTTCACTCTTAAAACGGCCCGAAGAAGACCGCATTTTTTTCGCAATTTGTGACGTCACTTTTTATGTTTGCTTGACGCCATCTTGACGATTCCTTCGACTGAACGCGGGCAAAGGAGAAAAACGTCTCCCGCTTGAACATATCTAAGACAGAAATTTTACACACTTTTTCGTCAAAATAAAAACAATATGTCGGAGTCAGATAAATTAAATGTCGACAACATCATAGCACAACTTTTAGAAGGTATGTAAATATTCTATTTCTTTCATCGTTTCTATGATGCATTTGTAAAGGGTGTGTTTGTCGTTACAATTTTTTTGACACCTTTAGCTAGCTTAGCTAAACTTTCATCCTAAGTTTAAGTCTAGAAACCTGTATTTGCTGTACAGCTACTACTTATCATATTTAAAATCATACTCTGAAAAAAGACAGAAAAATAAAAAATAGCTATAGCTAGCTACCTAGCTAGCTAGCTAGCTAGGTAGAGAGCTAGCTAACCGTGATCACTCTTCACAGTTTAAGTTGTTCCCTCATTTTCTGTATTAAGAAAGGAAGTAAACAGAGTGAATTTAATAAGGCTTTGACCGTAGGCATAATGGGTATTTTTAGTCTCATGGCATAAAAATTTAAGTAACCCTATGTAAAAACATATAGCGTATAATCCGCCAACTTCATGAAAAAAAACACATTTAACATCCTTATATCCATATCGTCAACATATCGGTTATTTCAAACTTTTATTATCGTAGCGCTATCTGTTGCGGACCGTTTGGGGGGGGATGAAAAAAAACAAACTACATTTATTAGTGGACAAATAAGCCGGATCCGACATGTACTATCATCTGATAAAGCCGTGGTGGATCCTTCAACTCCGTGAAATTTAAAAACACGTTTTCTTGCTTTCTGTGATGACTAGCAAAATTATTTTAAAAATTAAAATATTCATTAGAAAACATTCTCGAATCATTGGGCCCTCAGAAAAGGTATAACATGACCATAATTATAATCAATTAACTGAGATAACAATATATATCAAAAATGACCACCGTCGCGCTTGACTTGAAAATCACAAAAAGGTGTAGCTGGCTGAACTTACCGCCAAATTTTTGTCATGCGCGGGTTCCGGCACCCATAAAATGATTAAGTGGTAGTATCAAACCCCCTGAATCGAATCTATTCATTAAAAATGGTAGACAGAGCTGTGGTAAGTTGTTGTATGCGTCGAAAGCAGTTTCACGGAGTTATCGGATTCACGGAGTTGGTGGATCATACGCTAGCTAGCTAGCTAGCTATATGTGAAGGAATTGTAACTAACTTTTCTTTTCAAAAATTCTTACAAAAAAATATTTCACTTTTCTTCATGGTCAGAGTGGTCACCTTCTTAATTTATAACAGTTTATATATATATATATATACTTCCTTTTTTTCAATTCTCAATAAGAGCATCGTAACAAAATGAAGATTTATTTATACAATGGTTAACTAAAACTGTGAACTCTCACAACAGAAGCTTTGATTAAACAAGAACTACAAGTTTCTGAAATAAAGTAAAGCTAAATTAGCAAAAACTACACAATATGTCAGGTTTAAAGTTAGAAAACATAGATTTTGTAAAAAATCACCCCTATTTGTTTTTCCTTAAAATAATAATGGCTTACCCTAAAAATGCAGACCTGTAATTGTTTAACATGTATCACGTGATATTTGCCAACCAAGAGAATCATCAGCACAGCTGCATCTCTCCAATTCCCCTCACATGGTTAGGTTAACCCGGGGCTATGATGAAATTCACTCGCCCATATAAAATCTCTGCCAAAGTGAAACAAACCTCAGTATCCTGCACAGTTTTTTGACTGCGTAGTCTGTAGTTTTAGTGCGAGGTCTCTAAAAACCACTGAAAACAGCGGCAAACTTCTAACGGGACCAAACAAGACATTGTCCCAATCCTGTTTAAACGATTTTATCATCTTTGCTGTAAAAATATTCAGGCCAAACTTGTTAATTCAAGAACTGTGCATAAAGTCTCAGAAACAAGATGATTTTCATTTAAACAACAGTTTTGAAAGGATTGTTCCATGGAAAATAACAGAAATTAAAAAACTTTACTTAAAACTCAATGAATTTGGCTACCACATAAACAGAGTGTAACGCTTGTCGGGTGCTATTTGGTATTATGTTTGCGGGATGTATATATAAAGACTCAACACAGTGGGGAAATCAAACAATTGTTTTGCTCAGTGTATAAGACCACTCTCCTTCTAATATATAAGACCACTCTCCTTCTAAATGGCAAGATGAATCTTTTGTATTAGAATTCATTCTCTAAATTAAATTCTAAAAAATGGCAGTCAGTCTTTCTTTTGTGTTTTCCATAAATCAGTGTTTTTCATAAAGCATACAGTGATCACAGGACATAACAAAAAGTTCTGGTTCCCTTACTCTAATGTTATTATCTCCATTAAAAAAGTTTGTACAGATAAATTATCTCCATACGCTATTATCTTCATAACCCAGGGACACTCAAGCTGGCTGCGGAAATAGCACAGAAGTTGTACAATGAGAGTTTTGAAAACCTTGTTTTAGAAGAAAAATGTGTTTCTTATTACATTGACAGTGAACAAATTTTCTTGCTGCCTACAAAAAAGGTCCAGTGAAATGTTTTAGTAGGGAAATGGTGACATTCCATTTGTCCATATTGCCTCATGTAGAATATTTGGCTTTTAGAGCCTAATTTGTAGGCACAAAAATTAATGCGAACTAATTTAGAATGAAAACTTTCAGTAGCAGCAGTTTGTTGTTTTTATAAAACATAAAATGAGTGGGTGATTGAGTTTTTTCCTGATGCTGTAGATTAGTGGTTATAGCTTTCGTACTCTGTGCGGGAGACCGGGGTTCGATTCCTCTTGACGGCGACTCAACATGGGCGAGTGAATGTTACCATAGCCCCGGGTTAACCCAAGCCATGTGAGGGAAATTGGGGAGATGGCACACTGTGTGGGCCGTTGGATGTTGCTGGGAGTTGTCTAGTAGAGCGTGGGCCCTACTAATTGAGTCTGCGTAGCTCAAAATGAGCATTAAATACTCTAGGACTCTCCATCTAAGCCATGGCCCCTCCTGGAAATAATAGACAGGGTATATCTCTCGATATTTGTGAGGCTAGCCATGTAAAATATGCACATCTATCTATCTATCTATGCTCTATTTCATATTGTCGTTAATGCTACATATAGTTTTTCTGAACTTTTGCGTTAATTAAAATATTTAAAAAGTAGAAACTTCTAGCTGATTTGAAAATTATATATATATATAGCAAACTGTGAAAATTAAATTGCTTTGAAACTGTTAATAATTTTTTACACAAGTGTTTTTGTTTGTTTGTTTGTTGGTGTGTGTGTATTTAAACATACTGAAAAAGAAAGATTCAATAATGTCTTGCCAAATTTTAATTATGTTCCATAGCTTGTTTTGTAAGTCAAAACTGGGTTCAACTTATTTAAACTAACAAATATGTTTAGGTTCCAAAAAAGCTCACTAAAAATTATCCTAGCAGGAGTTATAAAAGGATGAATGCTTAACCTTGTGTTGTTTTGTTTTTCTAGTTCGTGGTTCAAGACCTGGCAAAACTGTACAACTGACTGAATCTGAAATCAGAGGATTGTGTTTAAAGTCTCGTGAAATCTTTCTTAGTCAACCTATTTTACTAGAGCTGGAAGCTCCATTAAAAATTTGTGGTAAGCCTTTCAGTCATTATAAGACGGCCATACTGTATAGGTTAATTATTCCATATATATTTTAATATACTTTGAGGCGAAGTTACAATATTTTTCCATGAGAAGAATGCTTTTAAAATAAACTTATTTTTCCTTTTTCCTTAAATCATTGTAAAGTTAATAATTAGATTTTAAAAATGATTTTTGCCATTAGTTATAGTAATATTTTATTTAGATTAAGTATAAGTTTCCATGTTTACATAATGCATTTTAATAGGCAGTATTTTTAATGACATGTAGTAGTATCTATAATTGGTGTTTATTTCATTCAGGAGGTGTTGTTTGATAGATTTATGGCTTATCTGAAGTTTTAAGATCCTACTTATTGTTTAGGTGATATTCATGGACAATATTATGACTTACTACGACTCTTTGAATATGGAGGTTTTCCACCTGAATCAAATTATCTTTTTCTTGGAGATTATGTTGACAGAGGAAAGCAGTCTCTAGAAACGATATGTTTATTACTCGCATACAAAATAAAATATCCTGAAAACTTCTTTTTATTACGAGGAAATCATGAATGTGCAAGTATAAACCGTATATATGGCTTCTATGACGAGTGTAAGTTGGTGTTATTATTTGCTTAATAGCAGAAGATTGTTATTAATTTGTTTGGCAGAATTTGTTGAATTTAGCTATCATATTGGTTTTTTAAGGCACCCCACAGTCCCAATTTCAGTAATATAATAAATATATTTGAACTAATTAGAACTATTGTTAAAAGGGAATATTAAAGTAGATTTATTATATTAATTGAAGAAAACAAAAATCCAGCTGGATTGTAATTTTTTAAAGAGAAAAAGCAACTATCTTATAAATGTGTTTACGTTTTAATTTGAAGCCTTAAAGTTGGACAGTTCTTGCTATGTATTTAGTTTATTTCCTATTTTGTTATGTAGAATGTTACATGCCATAGTGATAACATATGCTCATTAATTATTGACTTCGCTTTTCAAGAATTTCGCCATGTTTTCATAGATATATCATGAAATGTTAATGCCACTCTCTAATGCACATATATATATCCACATAACTACATGTACATAACTTGTTTTGTGTGGTTGTCTTCTTTGAAACGGCAAACAAAACAAATCAATTTAATGAATATGCTAAACCACTTTGGTTAAAACTGTACTGGATGTTTATTTTTAAAACCAACTCTATACTACTTTTGATTCCTTACGACAGGTCATTACGAATTAAGCCCTCCGCTACCATTTTTACATATTGCATTCTTTACCAGCCCCCTTCAAAAAAAACAAATGTTCAGTAAATTATTTTCTCGTTCTACATATTGTTGTTGTATTCCTCAATTTTTATATTAGATACTTTTTATTTTCTTTGGCAGGTAAAAGACGATACAATATTAAATTGTGGAAAACCTTTACTGATTGCTTTAATTGTTTACCAGTAGCAGCCATTTTAGATGAAAAAATATTCTGTTGCCATGGAGGTTTGTTTTGTTTTGTACTATAAAAAAATACAATTGACTATTCTGTCGACAATCAAACTGATACTCGAACCTGCTCTTACTTTATTTCTGTTGCAGTGAGTATCATTCGGCTTATAATGTTACACTTAATGACGTATATGATTTAATATATTTAGGTTTGTCGCCTGATCTTCAATCGATGGAACAAATCCGTAGAATAATGAGACCGACAGATGTTCCTGATCAAGGTATATTGTTTTTTTCAAAGAGCTACAATTTTTTAGAAATTGTGGTTATTTTTTTACAGCTGGCTGTAATCGGTGTTACGAAAACGCCAGCCTTTTTCGAGGGAGGCGCTCATTAAATATATTGAAAAAATAATGGAGTAATTTTAACATTTTCGTGTGAACTAAGGGTACTTGAGACTCGTACCCAGTGTATTTCAATATCCCTTTTGCTGGTGATATTAACCCCAGTAAATATAGATATTCTGAAAACTAAATAAATTATCTACAGAATGATAATAGTATATTTCCATGAAATATTCCAAAAAGAAGAAAACAGAATTTTTGTTCATTGAAAAAATATATAGTTGTAAAGTCCTCTTTTTTGTAGAGTTCTATACTTATAATTTTTACGTTTCTAGGATTGCTGTGTGATCTACTGTGGTCCGATCCTGATAAAGAAGTTTCCGGTTGGGGAGAAAACGATCGTGGTGTCTCGTATACGTTCGGTCCTGATATTGTCGCAAAGTTTCTTCACAAGCATGATTTCGACTTAATATGCCGCGCGCATCAAGTGGTAGAGGACGGTTACGAGTTTTACGCGAAACGACAGCTCGTTACTTTATTTTCCGCTCCTAATTATTGTGGAGAGTTCGATAACGCTGGAGCTATGATGAGCGTGGACGAAACATTGATGTGCTCGTTTCAGGTACGCTAAGTACAGCTTAGAATATGTACGCGGTTGTCGGACTGTTAGACGTTTCACGGTGTTTAACCAACCTGAAACTAGGATGAATAAAAGTCTGGTATTCTTTATTCTTTTAAAACAAATAAATGGAAAGGGTTGCATGCGACGTAAATTTGCAATAATACCATCGATTTAGCTTGAATATATTACCTAAGCTCCTTAATGTTTGTGTAATTTGTCTTCTAGATATTAAAGCCAGCTGATAAAAAAAAATTCCCGTATGGCGGATTCGGTGGAGGCCGGCCAATTACGCCACCACGTAATGCTCCAGGTGCAGGTGCAACGCCCAAAGGAAAAGGAGGTAAAAAGACTTAGATTTATAAATATTGATAGTGTCATTAACTGGTATTCCAGTTTTTTATGTATATATATGTTACGTGAGCCTTCACACAACGTCGCTGTCGTACGGAGACTTACAACACCACAATTTGAAGAACGCATTTTGATTTGCTGCAGACAAAAACTTATCAAAAAAGATGTCATCGATTGAAAAATTATAAAAACGACGCACTTAAACCTTTGTGTAATATAAGTGTGTTTTTATTCTAACTTGGACTAGATTCCTGTTTGTTTTCCAAACTTGGACTAGATCTCGGTTTGTTTACTAAACTCGGACTGGATTTTAGTTTATTTACTGTAATCAAACTCTGTGTGCACTAACTATTTATAATTCTGCTTAATCCCTTTTGCTCATGTGGCAGTATATATTCACACATACTCATGCTTTCACTGTGACATAAATATCTAGATTCTTCAGGCAATTTTAATTATATTTTCGAACTATAAAATTTTTTGAAGCGCTGACTAATCTTGAGCGTACAAGTCATTTTAAATGTCCAGCTTGTTTTGATCAGCAACCTGTACAGTATTTTGTGTCAACGTTACGTATTCGCATTTTTAAACTTCTCGTGCAGTTAGAAAAAATTGTATTATACTGTGATGAATATATAATGCATGTTGATATATCGAGTTTTTTTTTGCTAAAGCATCTGCCAACCTATGAAATTAGCCAGCTTTTTACTGACGTCATGGTCCCAAGGAAAATGAATAGTCTAGTATCTGCCGGGATTAGAAACTGATTTCCCCATGTTGTGTTCTTCGATTTTTTTGCGCCTGATTCAATTTTTATATGCATGAAATTTAACGCGTTGTTTATGTATTATTTCACCGGAGGTTTTGTACATAATTACTTGCATTGTTGCCAGCATCACTTGTTTTGTTGTGTGCAGGGGAGGAAGGGGGGACTTTCAAAGAAAAATGTTATGAAATTTATTGGTAAGGAAAACTACGATAGGGCTGAATATATTCATACTAGCTAGCTACCCTAGCTGAAAATTTTGTTTGGTCAACCTCTCCCTTTGTGGCTACAGTTCATGAAAAAAAGAATCAGTGACATCGTGATTGATTTTGAATGTTTTTCACTTGAAGTAAAACCCAAGATGATTCACCCTCAATTCTTCACAAAAACTTTCTAACATCTGTCTAGGCCAAATTTCTGCTTCGGTTTCGCAGGTTACCTTATAATCTTTAAAATTGCAATTTGTAGACTTGTATTATCAAGAAAAAAGAAGAAAAGGTCTGGTTAAGGAAGCAAAATACTTACACGAAGAAATGTTTATTTTTACAGTCAAATGTATATTTCAAAAAGAAATTTGTTTTGTCTATATATAACAAAATTATGGCAAGTATATAGGTATGCTATCATCTTGTACACTCAAGCATTCTACATTTCCAATATTATATCAGCATAAATTATTTTCCTTCCTATAGCAGTATGATCTCATGTATAATGTGCATAATATGTTGTTTCCCACATGATTTACACAACTCGGAGAACCAGTAATAAAAACGCTAATCATATGATTAGAAGGTCTAGTTATTTGGTACATATAGTTTAATCATAGGGGATAAATTTTTTACGGAACTTAATTTTGCGGAACTCGTATTAGCAAAATTAAGTTCTACAGAGGTAGGCAAAAATTTATATTTCCATCATACGATCCAACTAACAGGTACATCCAACCCATGATCTAACTAATATGTCCATGCAACCCTTGATCTAACTATTATGTCCATCCAACCCCTGATCTAACTATTATGTACATCTAACCCATGATCCAACTAATATGTACATCCAACCCCTGATCTAACTAATATGTCCATCCAACCCATGATCCAACTAATATGTCCATCCAGCCCTTGATCTAACTATTATCTACATCCAACCCCTGATCTAACTATTATGTACATCTAACCCATGGTCCAACTAATATGTACATCTAACCCATGGTCCAACTAATATGTACATCTAACCCATGGTCCAACTAATATGTACATCTAACCCATGATCCAACTAATATGTACATCTAACCCATGATCCAACTAACATGTACATCTAACCCATGATCCAACTAACATGTACATCTAACCCATGATCCAACTAACATGTACATCTAACCCATGATCCAACTAACATGTACATCTAACCCATGATCTAACTAACATGTACATCTAACCCATGATCCAACTAACATGTACATCTAACCCATGATCTAACTAACATGTACATCTAACCCATGATCCAACTAATATGTACATCTAACCCATGATCCAACTAATATGTACATCTAACCCATGATCCAACTAATATGTACATCTAACCCATGATCCAACTAATATGTACATCTAACCCATGATCCAACTAATATGTACATCTAACCCATGATCCAACTAATATGTACATCTAACCCATGGTCCAACTAATATGTACATCTAACCCATGATCTAACTAACATATACATCTATCCCATGATCCAACTAATATGTACATCTAACCCATGGTCCAACTAATATGTACATCTAACCCATGATCCAACTAATATGTACATCTAACCCATGATCCAACTAATATGTACATCTAACCCATGATCCAACTAACATGTACATCTAACCCATGATCTAACTATTGTGTACATCCAACCCATGATCTAACTAACATGTACATCTAACCCCTGATCTAACTAACATGTACATCTAACCCATGATCTAACTAATATGTACATCTAACCCATGATCCAACTAATATGTACATCTAACCCATGGTCCAACTAACATGTACATCTAACCCATGATCCAACTAATATGTACATCTAACCCATGGTCCAACTAACATGTACATCTAACCCATGATCCAACTAATATGTACATCTAACCCATGGTCCAACTAATATGTACATCTAACCCATGATCCAACTAATATGTACATCTAACCCATGATCTAACTAATATGTACATCCAACCCATGGTCCAACTAATATGTACATCTAACCCATGATCCAACTAATATACATCTATCCCATGATCCAACTAATATGTACATCTAACCCATGATCTAACTAATATGTACATCCAACCCATGGTCCAACTAATATGTACATCCAACCCATGATCCAACTAATATGTACATCCAACCCATGATCCAACTAATATGTACATCTAACCCATGATCCAACTAATATGTACATCTAACCCATGATCCAACTAATATGTACATCTAACCCATGATCCAACTAATATGTACATCTAACCCATGATCCAACTAATATGTACATCCAACCCATGATCCAACTAATATGTACATCTAACCCATGATCCAACTAATATGTACATCTAACCCATGATCCAACTATTGTGTACATCTAACCCATGATCCAACTAATATGTACATCCAACCCATGATCCAACTAATATGTACATCTAACCCATGATCCAACTAATATGTACATCTAACCCATGATCCAACTAATATGTACATCCAACCATGATCCAACTAATATGTACATCTAACCCATGATCCAACTAATATGTACATCCAACCCATGATCCAACTAATATGTACATCTAACCCATGATCCAACTAATATGTACATCTAACCCATGATCCAACTAATATGTACATCTAACCCATGATCCAACTAATATGTACATCTAACCCATGATCCAACTAATATGTACATCTAACCCATGATCCAACTAATATGTACATCTAACCCATGATCCAACTAACATGTACATCTAACCCATGATCCAACTAATATGTACATCCAACCCATGATCCAACTAATATGTACATCTAACCCATGATCCAACTAATATGTACATCTAACCCATGATCCAACTAATATGTACATCCAACCCATGATCCAACTAATATGTACATCTAACCCATGATCCAACTAATATGTACATCCAACCCATGATCCAACTAATATGTACATCTAACTCATGATCCAACTAATATGTACATCTAACCCATGATCCAACTAATATGTACATCTAACCCATGATCCAACTAATATGTACATCTAACCCATGATCCAACTAATATGTACATCTAACCCATGATCCAACTAATATGTACATCTAACCCATGATCCAACTAATATACATCTATCCCATGATCCAACTAATATGTACATCTAACCCATGATCTAACTAATATGTACATCCAACCCATGGTCCAACTAATATGTACATCTAACCCATGATCCAACTAATATACATCTATCCCATGATCCAACTAATATGTACATCTAACCCATGATCTAACTAATATGTACATCCAACCCATGGTCCAACTAATATGTACATCCAACCCATGATCCAACTAATATGTACATCTAACCCATGGTCCAACTAATATGTACATCTAACCCATGATCCAACTAATATGTACATCTAACCCATGATCCAACTAATATGTACATCTAACCCATGATCTAACTAACATGTACATCTAACCCATGATCCAACTAATATGTACATCTAACCCCTGATCTAACTAATATGTACATCTAACCCATGGTCCAACTAATATGTACATCTAACCCATGATCCAACTAATATGTACATCTAACCCATGATCCAACTAATATGTACATCTAACCCATGGTCCAACTAATATGTACATCTAACCCATGGTCCAACTATTATGTACATCTAACCCATGATCCAACTAATATACATCTATCCCATGATCCAACTAATATGTACATCTAACCCATGATCCAACTAATATGTACATCTAACCCATGATCTAACTAATATGTACATCTAACCCATGGTCCCACTATTATGTACATCTAACCCATGATCCAACTAATATACATCTATCCCATGATCCAACTAATATGTACATCTAACCCATGATCCAACTAATATGTACATCTAACCCATGATCCAACTAATATGTACATCTAACCCATGGTCCAACTAATATGTACATCTAACCCATGATCCAACTAATATGTACATCTAACCCATGGTCCAACTAATATGTACATCTAACCCATGATCCAACTAATATGTACATCTAACCCATGATCCAACTAATATCCATCTATCCCATGATCCAACTAATATGTACATCTAACCCATGGTCCAACTAATATGTACATCTAACCCATGATCCAACTAATATGTACATCTAACCCATGATCTAACTAATATGTACATCTAACCCATGGTCCAACTAATATGTACATCTAACCCATGATCCAACTAATATACATCTATCCCATGATCCAACTAATATGTACATCTAACCCATGATCCAACTAATATGTACATCTAACCCATGATCCAACTAATATGTACATCTAACCCATGATCCAACTAATATGTACATCTAACCCATGGTCCAACTAATATGTACATCTAACCCATGATCCAACTAATATACATCTAACCCATGATCTAACTAATATGTACATCTAACCCATGGTCCAACTATTATGTACATCTAACCCATGATCTAACTAATATGTACATCTAACCCATGATCCAACTAATATGTACATCTAACCCATGGTCCAACTATTATGTACATCTAACCCATGATCCAACTAATATGTACATCTAACCCATGATCTAACTAATATGTACATCTAACCCATGGTCCAACTAATATGTACATCTAACCCATGATCCAACTAATATACATCTATCCCATGATCCAACTAATATGTACATCTAACCCATGATCCAACTAATATGTACATCTAACCCATGATCCAACTAATATGTACATCTAACCCATGATCCAACTAATATGTACATCTAACCCATGGTCCAACTAATATGTACATCTAACCCACGATCCAACTAATATACATCTAACCCATGATCTAACTAATATGTACATCTAACCCATGATCCTACTAATATGTACATCTAACCCATGATCCAACTAACATGTACATCTAACCCCTGATCTAACTAACATGTACATCTATCCCATGGTCCAACTAACATGTACATCCAACCCATGATCTAACTAATATGTACATCTAACCCATGATCCAACTAATATGTACATCTAACCCATGATCCAACTAATATACATCTATCCCATGATCCAACTAATATGTACATCTAACCCATGATCCAACTAACATGTACATCTAACCCATGGTCCAACTAATATGTACATCTAACCCATGATCCAACTAATATGTACATCTAACCCATGATCCAACTAACATGTACATCCAACCCATGATCCAACTTATATGTACATCCAACCCATGATCCAACTAACATGTACATCCAACCCATGATCCAACTAATATGTACATCTAACCCATGATCTAACTATTAGGTACATCTATCCCATGATCCAACTAACATGTACATCTAACCCATGGTCCAACTAACATGTACATCTAACCCATGGTCCAACTAATATGTACATCTAACCCATGGTCCAACTAATATGTACATCTAACCCATGGTCCAACTAATATGTACATCTATCCCATGATCCAACTAACATATACATCTAACCCATGGTCCAACTAACATGTACATCCAACCCATGATCCAACTAACATGTACATCTAACCCATGGTCCAACTAATATGTACATCTAACCCATGGTCCAACTAATATGTACATCTAACCCATGGTCCAACTAATATGTACATCTAACCCATGGTCCAACTAATATGTACATCTAACCCATGATCCAACTAACATGTACATCTAACCCATGATCCAACTAATATGTACATCTAACCCATGATCTAACTATTATGTACATCTATCCCATGATTCAACTAACATGTACATCTAACCCATGGTCCAACTAATATGTACATCTAACCCATGATCCAACTAATATGTACATCTAACCCATGGTCCAACTAATATGTACATCTAACCCATGGTCCAACTAATATGTACATCTAACCCATGATCTAACTAATATGTACATCTAACCCATGATCCAACTAATATGTACATCTAACCCATGATCCAACTAACATGTACATCTAACCCATGATCCTACTAATATGTACATCTAACCCATGATCCAACTAACATGTACATCTAACCCATGGTCCAACTAATATGTACATCTAACCCATGATCCAACTAATATGTACATCCAACCCATGATCCAACTAACTTCTTTTGTGACTTTCTATTTTCACGAAATCAAGTCTTAAGAAAAAATGGCAATAAACGAACATTTTACCAAAAAGTCTCTGCCAAATTTTACAAAAACTTGTACTATTTTCGAAATTTATACAAAAAAGTATTTGCGTGATTGAGTTTATTTTAGCAAACAACTTGAACAGGTCACAGGTTTTCTTAAAAGTTGACTAGATGACTTTAGTTCGGCTGGCCAAACGTCCTTTTTTTCTGTTTTAAGACTTTATTCTGGTATTTATAAACAACATGTGGAGAAGATAAGAGAGAATCAAGAATATCACTGATGTACGAATATTTCCTTAAAATTTCTGCCTAGCTTCGATTTAAGCATTAAAGTTGCTTCTAGTTCCACTAATTTTTTTTGGCTGTACACTTTTTGCGCTTTAATGTTATTTCTTAGAAAAAATGCTTGCATATAATATTGTCCTATTCGAATTTTCAGTTGCTTCACTTTTTAAATTTTGGACCTGGCCAATTGCTCAACTCTCGACATCCAGCCTTAGCAGCTCGATTGTTATGTACTTCTCTTTCTAAACGTTTAAATTCTTGGCAATGATGTTTGACTAATGTTTTTTTATACTTTCCTTTAAATGTGTCGAGGAATACACCATGTTTGTATTCGTGCTGAAAAAACTTTAATTATGGAAAAATTATAGCACAAAACCTTCTCAATGAATTTGAAAACATCCAGTATTTCTTGTCAGCTATATTTCGATATATTGAGTGTAGAAATTAATATTTTGTAAAGAAACATGACTTTCGACGTTTAAAATGTAAAAATAAATCAATATTTTAATATCGTAAATAAATTGTTTGTGAAATACGAAATATCTGGTCTGTAGAAGGCGACATATCTTGCCTCTAAAGTACGAAGTATCAGATTTGTAAAATAACAAGTATCTGGTCTGTAGAATACAACTATCTGGTCTGTTAAATACAAAATATCTGATCTGTAAAATACGATAATCTGGTCTGTAAAATACGAAATGTCTGATATGTAAAATATGAGATATCTGGTCTGCATAGTATGAAATACCTAATCTATAAAATACAAAACCGTTTTCTGCTTGGATAACGAATAGATGGCTCATGTTTGGAATCGTTTGGAAGCCGAACTCATCCTCTTTCTAAAACATTCTAAAACGTAGAGGCACTTTTCATAACAACCCATTCGGTAGGAATTATAGCGGCTTAGCTAAGCCTGATGGTGTTGAAAGGACTGATCAAGCCAACATCTCTTGTTGAATACTGTTGCGGATTGTTTTTAACCTTCGCAAATCCTTTAATTTAAAATTAGTTTTATCTGAGAAATTATTTTATCTGCGAAATTAACCCCCAGAAAGAAATGCGCTTCGTCCATCCGCGAAATTATATGCCTGTGTAACTGTGTACAAATTAAAGTAAAAACAAAATCGGGGAAAAAACTGAAGACGTAAGTATTTTTATGTTTAAATATTAAATAGAAATATTACATCCTGTTAAGAATGAATTTTAGGTCCAGTATGTCATTATAATGTAATTAACACTTTGTCTTTGTCCTGATAACAAGAAAAATGCTTCTTTCTGCCTGAACTATTACATACTGCAAACCAATATAAATCATTCTTCAAGAAAAAACATTATACTGTCTACTACGCGTCATTGTTACTGTGTTTTGTCATGATGAACAGTTGAAAGTTGGTTTACCATGATGTATCTTGAAAAGAGAAAATATAGTTTTCTGAACCAAACAAATTGACTCTGATGACACTTCATGCCACACTAAAATAAAAAAGAGTCTACAACAAATTAAATTGATATACCTTTGTTTTACTTTTTTATTTAGCCTTTCTAATTCTTTTTTTTTTACGTTGGCAAAATGTTTTGACGTGAAATGCCATTTGTCTGTTATTTGTCAATACGCCAACTTTCATGGCGGCAGTTACTAGAAAGCAGTTGCGACGTAAATTGAAAAGGCTAATGCCTAAGTTTCCTCAAAAAGATTATCATTCCTCAGGCGTCCTCGGTAATATAATGAACTTACATAAGTTTTATAAACTTCCCAAGGAGATGATATTAGAACAAGTTTTCTAAAATGATGTAATTCGTATTACTACAAAAAAATACATAGTGCACACTGTATCAAATTATTTGCTAAAAAGATTTACACATTATATTGAAATGAATGAAAACTAATCACCTTTGTAGAACACCAGCAATGATACATGTAAACAACACATCAAATATAGATGAATACTTTCGCAAAATATTTACATCTTCTAAAAAAAACACCTTTAAGTTCTGCAGAGATTTCATAACTGTATGCGTATCTTGATGGTTAGAATGACCGGAGACACCATATTCTCCAAATGTAATTACCTGCACAAGAATTTAGTAATGTAAACCTGGAAATTCTTGGAAATTCTTAGCTTTTTAGTAAAATTAGGCATGCTGACACACGAATTGAAAGGAACAATACAACTACATATACCATATCTACATTGTTCTTTTTCAAATTAGCTTCCAGTTCCAATTTTAGCTGTTGTATATCCCATTTGTGAGATGGATCATCAAGAAAATGACTAAACGAAAATCTTACGCTGATTATGTCCTATATACATAACTATAATAATTTATATGTTAAGTTAAATACATCTCTATACTTCTCCTCCAGAAACAACACATTTTCCTCCTTTATACAAAGTTCTTTGCAGCAGAGTTTTAGTTCATTTCTTCTGGTGTTTCCAATGCCATTGTAGTTTCCTAATAAGATTTCAGAAATTGAAAGAGTAAAGTTTCTAAAACATAGTATTTTTCCATTGCCCCGAAGTTAGCATCAAAGATGATCAAAAGATCCTTCTCTATTCAATGGAAACAATACGCTGCTATGACAGCTGGGCAACACAGCTTTGAGCCAAGGATCACAATACCTATTTTATTAGTACCAAAATTGTGTAATTTACAGAACAGGCAGCCTAAGCATTGTATATATTATATACATGGTGGAGCTGACATTTTAATTTATTGCTATATTTGTAACTGTTTAATAATTACAAAACAAACATATTTTTATGACACAAGAGACAGGTTGGAAAATGTTTATAAAAAATATTGCCACAAGTGTTGTTCTCAATAAATTAGCTTTGTTAATTTGCTTTCCAAGATATCCAAACGTGTCCCAATGCTTGAAGCAGCCATCAGTTGCATCAGGGCAAGTAAGGAAGTACTGCAATCATTTAAATTATAAAATTGATTTTAGAAGTAATTCCAATGGGACTGACATTAAAAAAACACAAACAAATCATGGAATTGAGATATGAACTGCCAGAGATAGGATGTTTCTCAGTTGTTTTAAAGGATGGTATAAAGTTAAAACTATAAAGTTATCAGGGTTACCACTCTTTTTATATAGAGAGTCAAATTATATACAGAGGAGGTTTGAGGACTTTTAATGAGGATTTTCAGCTTTTTGTGAATATGACGGTATTTTCATATAAAAGAAAACATTTAAAATATGTTTTGAAAGAAAAATGAGAAGATTTTAAAGGTGACAACATGGCAGAAGAACAAATAATTTCTTTATGCATGTATAGCATTTTGAAAAAAAAAATATATCCTTGGCATAGTTTGGCATAGTTAAAAATTAAGGAGATTGAGAAGAAAGTTGTTAAAAAGTCTGCGTTAGGAGGAAATTTTAGGATTTTTGAGGGGGTTTTCTAAAACTGAGGAGAATTTTGAGAAGACGCAGTAGACCCACAGATAATCACAAAATATGGATAGTATTTCTATGCAGCTGGCTAGCCTGGTCCATAAGGTTATGATCTTTTAACAAAAATAATGCATATATACAAACAAGAACCTTTTACTTCCATCAGTCAGGGAGAACTGTTAATTAGCCTCTTAACAGGATAGTTAGCCGATACCAAGACAAATGTGGAAATTTAAGCAAAAAAGATCTAACCAGGAAAAATTAGCCATAAGCCCATAATTATATACTATACATACCATATAATTATCCAGTCCGGGTCACTAGCAAAAATAGGCAATTACTTCAGTGGAAGTTTAAATAATTGGAGAATATCAAACTTTCCAATCTGGAAGTTATGCCACTATTTTGACCAAACTTCCTGATTGAGCAGCCTCGACACCATTAAAAATGGCTTCCTTACGTCTCAGGTTTAAACGAGAGGGACATTAAGCATTATTAGCCATAAAGAATGGGAGACAAGGATTATAATATGAAAAACATACAAGGCAGTTGCACAACCTCGTTGTTGTTGTTTTCCATGTTGTCCTCCATGTTGGAGCAGGAAAGCCTTGATTATGGCTTACAACCATGGTAAAATTCTTTTTCGCTCGGTAACCCAGGGTATTTTTTCAAGCTTATTTTAATTATATATTGAGAAAATATATTGCGCAATGTTAACATCACATGCGCACAGGCTGTTTGACGATTCTCCACTTTCTAATGGAGAAGTTACTTCCAAATAAAGCAATTAAAAAACTTCCCAATCGGGAAGTATTGCTCGATTGGGAAGTTACTTCCATTTTGAGCTAGTGGCCCGAACTGTTATCCTGTAAATGTATCGGCTAACTATCAGTCAGGGATAACCGCAAATTAGGCTATCACGCCAAATTAGGATAGTAGCTTAGTTAGGAGATTTTCCATAAACTAGTTAGGAGATCATCTCCTATTTAGGAGATGTGTTTTCTTCTTTTACGATTATCTCGACAACCACGTCTGGTCGCGCCATCTTTTTTCAGAGTTTTGTTGCTCATTACATCATCTTCGTTCGAGCAAAAGTTTTTATAGTTTGCATTACGGGACTAAAAATTATACGTCAAAAGTCTTTGGATCGGCTAATACACCAATTTAGTCTGTGTAGCTACCATTTTTGTTTATGCGCGTTAAGGAGACTGGGAAGAAGTTTAGCGGGGACAGTTCCGTTAGTGAAATCAGAAAATGGAGTATCAGTTAATAGAAAAAATGAATGTTAGCGAATTAAAGAGCTATTTAAGACTGAGAGGACTAAAAGTTAGTGGTCCCTGTTCCAAAAAGTGTCTAGTCTTGTGCTTGTCAACCATAACTTGCCAGCATTGAAGTATGGTAGGGAAATGGAATCAGTTGCTCGCTTTGAATTTATAAAAATAATGAGGGAAAAGCATCGTAAGCTAAACGTTGATTCTTGTGGTTTATTTCTTGATGAGTCTATTTAGGCTATGCGCCACCATGTTGAAAATATGCACGCGGGAAATTTGGCCTTTTTCCAGAAGCAACCGTGGCCGTAAAACAAAGAAGCCGTAACACAGCGCATGCGTTCTTAATCAAAACAAACTAAACGCTATATCTTCTGATAGCGCAAATAATAAAGAAAAATATATTTGGACCATCAAAAGGAGGTTCTATAGAATGTTTTTAGCTAATAAAAGGCTATCGTAGACTAATTAGACTATCATAGCCTAATTTGCGGTTATCCCTGACTGACTATCCTGTTACAGGTAATTAACAGTTCTCCCCTGTGTCCATGGGGTATATTTATATACAGCCATATACACATATTCAAATTATATGGGACATGGGAATATTTACTTACCACTTGTTATAGATAAAATGAGAAATTTATCCACGCTAATAAATTTCAAAACATTGTGTATTGTGGGTGCAAAAAACATTACTTCATCATCTGGATGAGCAATTACTAAAGCTACATTTTTCGAAGATGCAAAATTGCTTTGAACTCGATATTGAGAGACCGTCTTCTTAAAACAGTAAACTAATGAATATAATATTACAAAGGCAATAGCTCCCACTACCAAAAAAGCGATCATGATGCATGTTAAATCACGCGGACTGTCGAGAAACGACACAACTTTGTTTACGTCTAAGATCTAGACAGTGGAATGTTTTTATTTTCATATTTCACGGCTGCTAATGGCCACTTTCACTAGATGTCATCAAAAGGGGACCTAATCTGATCAAAATGGTAGAAAATTAAAGCGGTGAATCTTGTGTTTTCAAACAGAGCCAGAATGTCACAGAAGAAAAGGTAGCTATTTGTTTACAGGTTTTAGAACTAGAAGCTAGGTTGCTCAGCATGTTGCAAGTAAAACTCACGCGTACATTTTGATTATAGAAACACGTCACAAAAACTTGCTAACTAGCTAAAATCTAGCACAGAGAAGTATCTGAGATATTTAGCCATCATAGCTAGCTAGATCTTTTTGGGCAGCCAATGGCAATGCGCTGTTTGATATTTTTTTGGATGCATTCCCACATGTATAAAAAAACTCTTGGACTGATATGCTGTTATATACACAGCACAGATTAAACTGTAGCTAGCTAGCCGGCGTACAGACAGTCAGGGAAAACTTTTAAATATGCTGTACAGTATAAATAAACTACGCCTCCTAATTAAGCGTCCGATACATCCTATTTAAGCAGTAAATCACTTATTTAAACTGTTAAAAACAATTTTTTCCAAAATTCACACACTTAAGCTGAAATTTGCATCTTTTTTTGGTGCCAGGAAGTATGTATGACCACCTCAAATTATTTTAAACCAAACAAAAAATTTGATGTAGGGAACATGTGCTTTTACGCCAAAACTCCCTCGCTTAAATAGACGGCAAAATCCATCTTGTTTTCATTCAGCCAAAACCGCATGAGAGGCAAGATGGCGACAAGTCGCAGCGATATTAATTTTTATCTCGCTAATTTTGATTGTATATATACATTTTAATATGGTTGTCTACAGGCAAATTAAACTATACCTTGGCTAAAAGCGTGCTATCTCATAAACTCTTCGTTAAATGAACATCGTTTTATTAACAAAGCTACAAGTTATTCCTTCCATTAAAAAACAAAACACAATGCAACCAGGGAAAAAAAGCCGTATATTAGCATTCAAAGTTTAACACAGCATATTTACGCTGTAATTCGCTTATTTAAGTTGTATTGAACGTTTAATTTGAAGGTAACATACTATTTATACGGTAACAGCATATTTAAAAGTTTTCCCTGACTGACAGAGGTACTATTTTTCACCATAATAGGTACAATTTCGCCAGGAAGAAATAAATTCTGTTTATGCCACAGTGAGGCGTTTACACTCACTTTTATTGATTTACGGCTCTTATATGGATTCATCTTTAATAAAATACAAGGTTTGGATAAGCGAAGCAAACTTCCAAGGACGTCTATACCGTATCTTTCCCAGACTCGTGATTCGCTGATCCTTTTTTTCCTCGCGACTGTGGTACAACTTTGCCAGACTTCATTTTGATAGATCTAAGGAGATTTACTTTGTAAACCCAATTTTTTTACCTAGGAACGTCACAAGGGACTTAGAGAATAGTATTAAGCTGAGTTAAATAGATTATCCAGAATATCTTGTTTCTTTTTCACAGTTAAAAACCTAGCTGGCGAAATTGTACCTATGCTGGCGAAATTGTACCACTCCGGGTTCCATTTTTCCAGGCCATTTGTAATACGCGGGCGGTTAGGATTTAACTTTATTTTTAATTGTCGGTGTCCGGCTAGTATGTTTAATCTCCAAAATAAGCCACAACATGCTATTTTTTCGTAAAAAGTGGCGAATTTGTACCATCGTACGCTATAGCTGCTGTTAAAGCAACATTTTTTAGTCTAAGATAAACTGTGCATATTATTAGCGAAATGATGCAAACTGAGGTAGCTAAACATAGATGTGCATATTTTACATGGTTAAACTCGCATATATGGAGGGATATACCCTGTCTAATATTTCCAGAAGGGGCCATGGCTTGATGAAGAGTCGTAGAGTATTAAGTGCTCATTTGAAGCTAAGCAGATCCAATTAGGTCCAAACTCTACCAGACAAATGCCTACATCCAACAGCCCACACAGCGTGCCATCTCCCAATTTTTTCTCACATGACTTGGGTACCCGCGGCTATGGTCATACACCTGCCCATATTAATCGCTGCCAAGGGAAATCGACCCTGGACTTCTGCACAAAATGCAACAGTTATAACCACTAAGCTATGGCACCACATCAATTAAAGCGAAACAAAGCCAGTTGCTTATACCGTCCTTATTACGTAATTATCTAAGCAAATGGGCTCTAGTGACGATCTGGCAACTCCACTCACCACATAATTTCATGGTTTTGATTATAAACCATCCTTAAACCAACTTTTTAACAATGCTGGTAAACAAGGCAGGCGTTTGCACAGGGTCAAGCAAAAAAGGAATTGGCTGAAACGTCTCAAATCCGTAATGTGTTTTTCCAATGTGAGATCCACTGGAATTATTTCTAAAGCCTATTTTATGTTTAAAATTGTTTCAATACTTAGTGACTTGTCTCAGATGTAGCTGGTGGCTGCTTCAAACATGGCCATGTACCTTTTTCCATTGCTCAAAAACAGCATGGCATTCGGAAAACTGGGTGAAGTGAATTAACAAAGAGGATCTGTGAAGGAGAGCACATATGGGGACAAAAATTTTTTCTTAAAAATATTCTTCAGCCTGTCTAGTTTCATTATAATATAGGTTTGTTATGTATTTAATGAATGATTACAGAGACAATAATAGATTAAAATGTCACCCCCAAAGATTAGATTTAATTGTTCAAAATTGTATGTTTCACGGTCAGATTGGCTCAAACTTGCATTTACTTTGGTTGACATTATATATACTTGAAATAATCAAATATTATAACACAGGATATATTTAGTTACATGCCAGTTATTTATTGTAACCAATGTTGCTCGTACTCAGCCCAACTGAAAGACCTTGGCACAAAGTGGAAGATTCAAATTTTTTATGTCTGCATGATT
The DNA here is from genome assembly GCA_030067915.1 of Hydractinia echinata. Taxonomy (NCBI): domain Eukaryota; kingdom Metazoa; phylum Cnidaria; class Hydrozoa; order Anthoathecata; family Hydractiniidae; genus Hydractinia; species Hydractinia echinata. The sequence goes on along the minus strand of JASGCC010000049.1, from coordinate 1,887,392 downwards.
TTGGACAGTCACGCACAATCTTTAATAACTGCATACCGTATATAATTGCCGAAAATTGGAATCCAATTTTGCTTCCAACATAAAACTCCCTTAACGGTATGGTCTTGGAATGTCTAGTCCAAAAACGTCAAATTATCTTGTCTTCTGACCATGAGACTGTTTTTCGAAGTTGTTGTCTTATTATACTTTCAAATGTGAGCAGCCGAGGCAGGTGCTACTTTTCATAACTTAAAATCGGGCAGGTAATAGGGACACTTCATCAGGTGAAATTTAACCACAAATGGGAATTCTTCAAGAGCTACAGGCTTGGACAGGAGTAAAATCTCTGGCGTGCGGGCCACCACATGTCAAAATCTTGTTGGCGAGTGCAACAGACCGCACGTCATAAAGTGAAGTTAGACGTGCGTAGTACAGGCCTTAAATACTTGGCGTGCATATACTTTTTTTTTCTATCATTCAAAAACTGTACTGAAGTGGGACCTCTGAATTTCTTTATCTCGCAATTGATGCAAGACTTCGGCTATTTTAAGAGGTGGGGGGGGGGGACGTACAGAAGTGTAGTTAGGGTTAGGGGTTAGACATGAATCTCTATTGCCTGGCCCCTTCGCCGTTGGTAACCAGGTCTTACACAAGCAATCCAGCTATGCGGTTCTCAACTAATGCGGAGGTGAACGCCGACGGAGCACGGATGAAGCAAGTCTACAAAACTGCACTTACAGGCGGAGCAGACATACATAATTATTTTCAAGCACAAGCGACCGAGTTCGAATGCTCTCACTCGGAGATGTTTCATAATAAAATGAATTAAATTTTTTTTTTGAGACCATGGAGTGTTGCAAGTAAAGGAAAAACTTTTTTTCATTTGACAAAGCAATTCGAAACTATAGCAGGTCCAATTTATTTGATTTTTTCTTAATGCTACAAGTGTTATTTTTATTCAAACAATTTTAAAAAAGAAACCCACATGCGGTATAATTTTTTTTTTGTATAAATTTTGTTAAAATGTAGCTAAATTTTCTGAATGAATTTTAAAGTTTTATTTGAGCCACTTGGATAAACTTAAAAGATTTTTTTTAATTTGAAAACGAAGCATATTTTTTCCTATTTGCTTGTGATGAATTTACAAATAATAATAATAATAATAATACAAACTTAAAAACTTATTTTGTTTTATATGTTTTAAGTTTTCTTTAGCGACTGCATTTTTGCGATTTAATTGGCTTTATAAAATACGCAGCCTTCAGGCCTTTTCAGGAAAATTTTGATACGTGTGTGGCAAAAAGCACGCCTCAAGTATTTTAGGTGTGCCTTTGGGTGTGTTGCACTGGTTAACTTCTTTTAAAATTTGTCATTTTGCAGGTGCTATCAATAGCATGCCTAAGCCATTTTGTGTGTGTGTGGAGGTGTGCGCGTGCTATATATTGCACACCTCTCCTGAAAAGGCCTGAGCCTTACTTTGTTTTTTAACGGCGCCTGACACATTTATTACTTGTGGTAAGTGTGATCATGATTACGAAACTTCCATGATGGCACATGGCAGATAAAAACAAAACGAAATAGATGCCGAACGACGGTTGATTAAAAGAGACAGATTATATTTGAATTATCTCGTTATTTTGCATGTTTCGATTTTTAATTTTTAAAGTTATAATAGGGGAGATGGAGCTACAGAAACGTGCTTGTTTTGTTTTATATGTTTAAAGGCTTTTGCAGTCTCCAATGTTTGGGGTTCACTGGTTTATAATCGTCCCCACCTTTTAAGAACACGAGAAAATACTTTCTAGGTTTGCGATTATACGCACGCCAAAAACAATGATGGCATGTGCGGAGGCATGCGCGTGCGATCACACGCCATTCCTGTCAAAGCCTGAGAGCATGTATCATTTCAGACTTGTAGGGTAAATGACACTGAATAATGTTTTTTATGATTATCTTAATTTACAGTATTACTTTTACCAAGAAATTAATAAGGCAAAAATTTAAGCTAGAAAGAGGAAAAGCACAACATCTGCCCAACTAGACGAACGCGTAAATCCTATTCTCATGCTGAATTGTAAGCAAAAAGGATCGATTCACACTTTTATAGTCTCTGGCCCGGGTAGGAACCTATAATACCTTCTGCACTGGAAGCGAACCCTCTACCCCAAACCACCAGTACCGTTGAATGTAAATTTACATGTGTATGTGAGTTTCACGAGCTTGTGTAAAAGCTCATGTCTGCATAAAAAACCTTTTATATTTCATATCATTGTGTGTGAGACATAACAGTGAGATTTAATGAAGCCTTTTGTTCCCACATAGTGAAGAAATCTGATTATTGTGATTAGACAGGTGTAAAAATTATTACCCTGGCTTTTTAATAATGTAAAAGGGTTTTCTTTGTCTGGCTGTGGGAAATTATTAGAACTCAATTTGTTTTTCTTTCAATAACTCTCATATCCTTTCTTGAATCCATCTGAATTATTCCCAAACAGGAGGATTTACAAGATAATACTTTTTGTACAGATTAGGTATGTCTACTCACGACACTTAAATTAAATACAAAGTATAACATATAACGTATACAAGCACTATGAACGATTGGTAAGGTAATGTACCAAATTGTGCATTTCTGGTATTTTATGTTGCATTTTCTTCTGCAGCGTCTTGTTTTTCACAATCCTTCCCTAATATGCTTTGTTACGGGTTCTGTTGAGTTGAGCCCAATATGTTATTGTTTTAGCTATGGATTGCTCATTCCAAAAAAGGGATTTCGAAAAGCGAATTTTACTAAACCTTCAGTGTTTGCTGATGATTCTAGTGATGATGAAAACGTAAGTAAATAATCAGTTTATAGAATCAGTCTACGAATTCTTTTTTTTTTGCTCATAGTCGATCAAAATATTTTAATATTGTAAATTGATAGTATCCAAAATCATATTTTTTTATACAGAAAGTACAAGCATACAGACATTCAAAGCTCACAAAATTACAAAATTCTCTCAATTAATTTTCATAGAAGAGCTGTGTTGTGTGGGTTTAATTATGAAAACTGAATATCCTGTCTTTTCTTGAAATTTGCGTGTGTTATTTAGAAGCCTATGAAGGCTGTGAATAAAGATATAAACAACGAGAGTTCCAAAAAGATTGCCATCAAACAGGTATTGATTTTTTTGACACTTCAGAAAACGTTTGTAGCTGTTTAATTTTTGGTTCTTTTAATCTTACCTGATTTGATTTAAGAGAACAAGTAATTTTGGGTTTAGTGCATGAGAGGAAATATCTTCTTTTTTGAGTGTCTTTCAGGTCAGCATGGAGATTTTTTATCTTCTACCAACTCATCTTATTAGTTTGTGCTCACGCGCCTTTTTTCCACTGTAAGAGTTATTTACAAAGATTTGAAGCAATCTACCTAAAATCTGTTTCATGTATAGACTAAAATTGAAATGCAAAAAGCATTGCAAGAGGATCCGTCTGTTTATGAGTATGACGAAGTTTATGATCAGATGGAAGAAAAGAAGAAACAAACAAACATAAAACTTTTATCGACAGAGAAAAAGTCGAAGTATATCTCAAAGTTGATGAAAACTGCAGGGCATAGAAAAATGGAAGATGAAAGAAGGAACGAGAGAAAAGTGCAGAAAGAACGTGATGCTGAAGGAGATGAATTTGAAGAAAAAGAAGAATTTGTGACTTCAGCGTATCCTTTCTTCTCATTATTATTTATCATTATTATCTTAGATGGTTATAATGTTGTTTGATTTGCAGATTTGTTTGATAGTGAATGCTTTTATTTAAAAACTCCAGTTCAAGTTTTTTAAAGTTCAAAATCGCTTATTACGAAATGAATACGAAAAATTGTTGAAATCGAAAAAATGTTGTAAAACGCTGTAAAATTCTACCGATGTTCTCCTTGATAATGAAACAGTTATCGCCAAAAAATGGAAGAAAGAGCTGCGGAAGAAGAAAAAATACGAAAACAAGATGAACAAGATCGTAAGTATGTTTCCCATTACGATGTGCGAACACCGAGGTTTTTGTCGTTGTTTGTGTTGTTTGTGGTGGTGGCGATGGTGGGGTTATTGTTTTGTTTTATAACCATTGTTTAGTGCTTTCAACCTTGCAAAATGTTTTCTCTTTATTTTCAGAAGCCAACGATGTTACGAAACAGAAAGATCTTGGAATGTTTTATCGCAATCTTATGACGAAAAATGTGGCGATGGGGGGCGAAAAAGATGACTCTTCAAAGAAAAGCGCAAGCAACGAAACGAAAGAGAAGAAAGTGAGTAGTGAAGAAGAAACCAGTGAAGACGAGAAAAAGAAAGCGTCGAAAAACGACAGACGATCTTTACAGAGTTCAAATAAAAGACGGAAATATAGAAAGAAACAAGACTCTGATAGCGAGAGCGAGGGTAGCGTTACCCTGAAGAAAAATGTTAACAAAAAACAAGCACAAAAAAGCAGTAGCAGTAGCGAAGACGACACGGACGAGGACAGACAAAAAGGGAAGAGTAAGAAGAAGAAAGAGACGGCGAGCAGGAACCGTAGTAAACTGAATTCCGAAGATGAGCGAGAAGTTGAGAAAGAAATAAGAAGATTAAAGAAGAAAGAAGTACTCTCAAAGAAAATTTCGAAAGATGAAAGCAGTTCTGAAGATGAATCGAAGATAAAGAAGAAAAAGAAACAAAAGCGAAGAAGTGCGAGTCACTCATCATCTTCGTCAGACGACGAAATTGAACGTTCGAAACCCACTCGTAAATCTACTGAACACTCGAAAAAACAAATAGATTATAGCAGCACTGAAGATCGCGTCGAAAAAAGAAGGCGAAAGAATTCGATTAAAATGCCTCTGTCGTCAGATGAAGAGAAAGAAAATAGAAAGACTAAAACAAGAACCTCGATTGAAAAAGAATTCGCATCGAAATCGAGCTCTAAACGAGGAAAAACGCGATACGAACACGATGAGAGTGATGATGAAACGTATCGAGGTAAAAATCTTAAAAAACGCTCGTATTCGTCCTCTTCAGAAAACGAATTAAAAACGTCACAAAAAGTTGTAACGAAGAAGAAGAACCGTGCGTATACGTCATCTTCCTCCGAAGGTGAAGAAGAAGAAGAAAAACATAAAAAAACGAAAAAAGATGAGCAGAAATCAAAAACTGAAAAGAAGAAGAAGAAGAAAAATGTTTACACAAAACGTAATACAAGCAAAACTATCCTTCAAGCTAGAGAACGTTATTTATTAAGAAAGGAAAATCTTACGGCACCGAGTCAGAACACAAACTATGCACAATCTGATTAATTTGATCATGCCGTTCATACTTTTAAATACTTTTCGAATAACAAGATTATTCTCGAGGTTGTTTTATCCGTTTTTAGTGAAAATAAAACTTGTAGTCAGTTGTACTTCTCGATAACTTCCCCAGTAAAAATCCAACCACATCCTGTGTTACACAATTTTTTGATTTTCTGTACAAAGGCGAACCTAGTCGTTTTAATAAAAGGCAGCTTATAAATAAACGATGCACAATCCATAAGGATACGCAATCCTAAAGTCGCAAAAATGATGCTAAAAAAGGTTGTGCAAATCATTTTTCCCAAGAAAAGAAACTTTATAACATAATAACGATACGCAATCCTAAAGTCGCAAAAATGGCGCTAAAAAAGGTTTTGCAAATCATTTTTCCCAAGAAAAGAAACTTGATAACATAATTCTCATTTTTGATGCATATTATTATTATTTTTATTATGCATTCTGTTTGATAGAACTGAAAGTGCAATATTGTCTTGGCTTAGCTCTTGACAAAAATTATTGAGAATGTAATTAGCAATTGTGTGACTACGATTGAGCTTTTTGGTGCAGCCATTATGAAGTTACAGCTGTATGGGAAGAAAAACAGATCTTCGGGTGGATACTGCTCGTGAACGTTCCCAGCCTCATCCCAGGACTCTTCTATGCCTCTGATACGAAGATATAGAAGTGTCCTGGGACGATGTTGGGACGCTCTGACAACTAATAAAAAATCTTTTTGTGTGTTCATTCAATTTTTTTCATAAAATCTATAATTTACAACCTAGCGTCTATAATATTTGCAAAAATAAAAATATGCGCATAATTAGTAATAAATATACGCATAATTAGCAAATTCCACTACATATTTAGTATATTATCTCAAATCCGATTGGTTATTGTAATAAACAGTAGACTTTTTTCGTCGCAAACTCAAGTAGAGCAGAATTCTTGTTCCAGATTTTGCAGGTCCATTTTTTTCGTGGGTTGAATAAAATACGTTTCGCTGGTATATATTTTGCCGAGTGACCCAAATATGTTTTAAATATTTTTGAAAGAAAATCCTTTTTGTCAATCTCACAAAGGTATATCTCAGCGTTCGTTTTTACTCAGAGGTAATTTTTTGCCCGTTGTAATTTTCGCGAATGTTATCCATATCAATACTTCACAGTACCAGCGTTATAGATAAAAAAATAAGTATCCATCGTGTCTCAAAATGTACCGCGTTTCCAGGGCTTCCTGATTTTTATTGAAATTGGTCAAAAATTTAAATGGCATAGTAATCAGCCAGCATAAACTACCAGATGGAAACCAAACTAAACAATCTAGAATCTAAAACAAGGCACGCTGAACCATTTCGAGATAAAAGGCACTGGGAACAAGGTTTGCGAACAAGTGAATTCTAGTTTCAAACCAACGATACTAAACTTTGGGACCTTGGAAAATCATCATAATCTGTGTAATATGATATTTCTTCGTTATAACTATGTCTTCTAAAATCATCCCTCCCTGTGTGGTTGACATTAAAAGAAGCGCTGCGGCGGAGAACTGGTTGGTTGGTACTCCATGAAATGGTTGTCTCTATTTCATTGGAAACTCTGCGAAGGAGCGCGGAATCATTCAAATGAAGATCATCGTAGGATCTTGACTTCCTTTGATTGGATGAAGAGTGATTAAGTGTTCCCCAACTCAAATAGGGATTTTTTACCTTGAACTTTTTTAAGCATGATTTCATATTTCCCTTTGTTGTGCTTTTATCACTCTCCTCCTTTTTATTGGTATGTTGATCTTTATTGTCGATAATATTATTGTTTGGATCGCACTTTGCTTCATTTAGTTCGTCAATATCTTCTAACGCGAATCGAACTCTGCGCTTTGAATTCGTGCGTTGATTTCTTACAGGTAAGCTACTATATAATTGTTCAGGTAACAGGCTGTTTTTCGCTTGTGGTGTGAGTGGACGTGATATGGTTGATGGTGAAGGCTCAACTTCACTTTTGTCATTGAACCGTTCGTCTTGATTGTCTAAACGAGACTTGTAGTGGTCTTCATCAGACACATTGTACCTACCATTATTGTTGTGTCTTCTACGCGGTGTTTTTGTTTCATAGGTTTTATCACTGGTATGTTCATGTAATGTAAAATAAGATGAAAAGTGAGATGGAGAAACATTTACTTGTTCAACTGATGTCTTTCTACCACCATCTTTCGCAAGTTTCTCCTCTCTTAGTTTTCTTGTCTTCGCAAGTAAAACTCTGCGTGATTGATTCAACTTCTCATTGTCAAAAATCATAAATTTTCCAGTACCTGTATGTTCTGTATCTTTTACCCTTTTGTTTTGTTTTTTCATGCGTAGAAAGCTGTCTTCATGTCCCTGATCACGAAATGCTTCTCTTTCACGCTTTATTTGCCATTCCAATGTTGTTTCCGCCTTTAAGCGATGAATGTTTTCATTGATATCCAGAAAATGACTCAGCAATTCTTGATCAACTTTTTGGAGGTTTCTCTACAATAAAATGAAAAAATTCTCTCTGATTTTATTTCTTCGCATGAAGCTTGAGTTTAAGCTACCGGAACTTTCCTTGAGTTTAAGCTACCGGAACTTTCCTTGAGTTTAAGCTACCGGAACTTTCCTTGAGGTTTTAGTGAGTTTTTTCCAAGACAGTACATAAACCTCCCCCCCTTCCATCTCATAAACCTCTCAATTATCAAAAGACCCTTGAATTTATCGCTATCGAAGAACAAACAAAGAAAGTAATGAAAACAAGAAAACCTTCTTACCAATTCGACTTTTAGTTTCTTCATTGCTTTCTCAAACCGTTCCATGTGATTATCTTCAACAAGCTTTATTCCTTCTGTCATTACCAGATATATATTCTAACACACAAATATCAGTTTTAACGTGCAATATATTTTTCTTTAATATTTTCTTTTTTAATCAGGCTTGCTAATTGATTAATTAACCTTCCCTCTTAGGTCTTATGTGATTATTGATTTTTTTATTCCACTCATCTCTCTAAAGATTACTAATAGATGAACTTGCTATAAAACCTATTATATCGGTTTAAAAATCAATCTTTTATCTCTTCTATTAGCTACGTTAATATGTTGTATTATGTTTTTTAAATGGGTTTATACACAAAATGAATGCCATTTTGTGGCTGCTAAACATCTGAGGTATTAAACGTCTTGGAGAAAATCGCTGAAGAAATAGTCAGAAGAAATCTTATTTTCAAGACTTAATCATACTAGCAACAGCAGTTATATATGACTTATATAAAATTATAAAAGCAACAAACACAGGTTTGAAAAAAAAATTGTACAAATATTGTTTCCGTTTTTTTGCGCTAATTAATATAGAATATCATTAGAATGCGTAAGCCAAATTGAATAATCTTATCGATAGGTTGCCATGGTTAGCAGTTGCTAGGCAACATGACTTCTTCCGTTGACACCAACCCAAATAGCTGATTAACATTTTAAACACGTAATTGGCCATTTATGTTTCTCAATTTCTATGGATGGAGCACCTACCGGGTAACCGATGCAAGATATCTCGGACAAAATGGCCGTAAATACAGGGCGAAACTAGAAATTTGTCGGCCGAATGAGGAAAAAGAAAAACTTTAACACAAAATCGGTTTTGGTAGCATTAATGCATGCAACGACAGAAGAGATAGTGTGTATGTTTCCTTTGACCTGAAGTCTTAAGTTAAATTGATGGAGTGTTAACTCTCATGGCTTTACTTTAGAGGGTACACCTTTGTCAGCTTCTCGATTGTTCGGTACTGCCTCTACCTTCGTGCGGCTGTGTCTTCGACTTCTAATTTAGTCCAAATAAGTGGAGAGAGGTAGCACTTTCGCATTGTCTTAAACGATCCTATCGTCATAATCGTATCGTCAAACACGTCATATCATTGATCATATAATCGAATATTCGTTTGTGAGTTTCTTCGTGATAATATCTCTTATTCTCATTTATTTCGTGTAGATGTTGCTAAATCTCTGTGGATACGTTTTCTGTACTGGGCGCGCGCTACTCCTTTCGGCCTGTCTTACTAGACAGCTCTACTCTTGCTGATTCTACTTCCTTTTCAATATCCTCTGACACCTTGCTTTCCCTTTCGCGTAACCTGAAATTTCTTCATTCGGGATACATTCCCTCCCATCGTCTCCCTAATCACAAAACCTTAGCCTTTCACGTCAGCAACCATGTACTTCATTTTTTCATATGCCGTAGCAGTTTTTGTTTTCATTTCTCTCCTTCAATAAAACCTCACCCCGTACTCGAATGTCGGCTTATCTCTCATTAGTAAGTTGTAGTCTTCCTCCAGTTTTCCTTATTCTTGGCATTCTCTAATGTTGACCCTTCGCTGGTGAAATACCAAAAAAAGTAAGTGTCTTTTTGGCTGCAACTCACTTTCTTTCTGTTTAATTTGATTCCTAAAGTTTAATTTTATTAAGGACGGCGTCAAGATTTTGATAATGTTTTTCTGTTGATTTATCCCATCCAATTATGTCATTTGATACGTTCCTTACACCTTCTAAATTATTCAAGACATTCTGTTCTAGTACATGTTGATAGCATTCAGATGCAGACGTGATACCCACTGACAGTCTTTTACATCGCCAAAGACCGATAGAAGTACTAAATGTGGTAATAGAACGAGACTTTTCGGGCAACTCTAACTGATGGTAACCCATTTTTAAATCAAGCTTCGGAAAAACAGAACACCCCTCGTTTCCTGCTTAAGTTGTTCTAGTGTGGGTACTAAGTGTCTCTCCCTAATTGATAGCCTAATTTGCTCTCTGCATATCAATAGCCAGCCTTATGGCATTGTCTTTCTTGCAGGCATTTTTTAAGTAATGCCCTTAACTGCCACACCTAAATCAGCTACCTCTCTTTTCGTTTCAAACCAGCTCTCACAAAATGACCAGCTCTTCTCCTGCTACTACTACCTCCCTCTATAATTTCCTCTTCCTCTTCGACAACATTTGCAAATTTCACTATTGATTCACTATCCTCCTTTTCCATCTGCTCAGCCTGACTTGTAGATTGTTCCAACATTCTAGCTATTTCGAGCAGTTTATCTAGATCAAGACTGGCTTCCTGGAGCAACTTCTGCCGCAAACGCGCAGACAGACAGACAGGTTTATAAAATATGGTCGCGAATCATATTATTTTTAACCGCATCAAATTGACAACTTTTCGAGTTTTGTAAACGGCTACTGTATGTAGAATATTTTTACTCCTTCCTTTGTGTTGCTGAATTAATAAATGTCTCTGTAACGGAATGTTTTTCTTTGGCAAGAAATGTTCGTTCAACTTCTCAATTGCATGTTGGTGGTTATCATGCTCTATCCCTTATCATATAGTTGTTGTCTTTCTTCACCAAGAAAGTGTTTCTTTTATCATCTCAAATGTTCACCACAATGATATCAATGTCTAACAGAATTGACCAACTTTTCCATTTTTCCACCAATGAGCTTGGATCGCCTTTCACTTTAAACATCGTAGTCCAGGTAAACCATTCATGTGACTTGTAGCTTTTAACATTTTTTGGGAGGGAGGTATAATAAATAAGTAGTAATCTGTAAGTTTTTGTTTAAGTATACCAATTTAATTAAAATTCAAATGTTTTCTTCCTTGACCTTTCCAAACTCACTTCTGTTTCTTGGAAAAACAGTATATATATTAGTAAATAGTAAATATAAATTTCACGCACTTCATTTGCTCGATGTAACCTGAATCTTCCTTCTCTTTTAAAAACATGCCCATTCTTAAATCTAACAATTCTTTCATCATTTGTTGGAATCTTATTTTCGGTGTACGAATGTATGATAAAGAATTCTAGTGATTTCATATGTGTTTCAGTTTATATACTTGGACTACCCAAATTCACTAAAGCTTCCAGATCTTAACCAAAGCTTCTCAACAATACTAGTACAGCATGGAGTTTGGTTGCAACCATTTATCGCATGAGATTCAAGCAATGTGTTGCAAAGCAAAAGATATATTGAAGATGCTTTTCATTTTTTGTTCTGGGGCCTTGATGCCTCCATCAAATTCTCCTTTCTTCTCTGTAGAACTTCCCATTGATATAAGGCAGTATGTCTTATAATGGTTAGAGGCTTGTTATTATTAATCAGATGTGTATGCTTGTATTTATTTCGTCAGATCAGATACTTATGAGCTGTCCAAGTTAGAAAAAAAGTCCGGTGGTGGGTAATAGGACAATAGGAGCAAGATTTGTCATAATTCATTTCATTTTTAAATACAGTAACATATATTTTGCGACGGTGATAACACTTTTTTATGTTGAAACAATATAACGTACCTTTTCAGGCTTCAGATTTCCAACTGGGCGGGTCCTAATCAAAACAGATTTTTCTAACGCAGTCAATCAATAGAGCACCTATTTCAGCAGCTCAAATAATTGTAAAAAAAGAATGATCGAGATTTACGCCAAGACAATTTTGACCTGATAAAAATAAACCAATTTTTTTTGCTTCAGGTGCGTACTAGAAATAATCTCACCACAATATACGAAAGACTTTTTTTTAATCAAAAACTGTGTAGTTGTATGAGTAAAATTTTAAATCTCTAATTCCTTGTTTTTAATTATCAAAGAATTTTAAAAATATAGCTAATTAAACGGCCGGTGGTTGCATATCAAATAATATTAACTGTAAGTCAGGAAGGTATTTTTGTATCAATCCTTTATCGTTTTTTCTTATAGGTTAATGGCAAGCTCGTTTCTTTCTCTTCGTTTTATATTTTTGCGATCTACATAAGTGCATACCTAATTGATGACAATGCTGTACGAAGCTGAATACTTTTCATACGCCGTTAATGTGTTAGCGTAGCTCTTTTATAAATTCGTCTCGCGTATGGTTAGCGAAACGTTTTGCTTTCATTCGACAAATGTTGTGTTAGTTGGTGTCGATTGCTTGGTTTTCAGTTCCGAACGGTTAAAAAAAAGAATTATCAGCTAGTTTCTCAGAAATTGATAGATTCGAAATTCCTTTTCAAATTTGGATTGTTGGTTTATTCAAAATTTCTTGATTCCCATGAGAATGAGAATGAGAAACCTAATTCTTACTACGCAAATCCAATTGCTTCACAATTGCTTTGAAGAACTTTTGTAAATTTACAGACCAGAGCGTTGTAAATTATCAAAATTAATTTGCTATCAACCTTATAACACTTGTTTCGTGCAAAATTTTCAATAAAAACGTATTCTTTATTCGCAGATTTTTGTAAAATTTTAAGCATTTAATTTTTTGTCCCAATAGTATTTACGCAACCAAGGTCTATCATCTCTCCACATGTCATTGCCTATCAATTAGCACGTTCGTATTCGCGGAGAACACAACCGAAAACCCGATAGCGATCGTGGAAGAAACAAAATGACAATAGTAAGCTTTATTGCGCCATATTACTGTTTGGTCAAGCCAGTATTGAATTAAAAATTTATTATAGTGATTTTTAAATTATTAGTTATAAGTTTTTCATATGGACATTAAGATTTCCGGCAATAAAGATATATAATAAATTTATACTCTGTTTAAACATTAATGTTTCTCAAAATCGATTTGTGTAGCATTCATGTAAATTCTTCGTTTTTTCGGAAGAGCAGTTTCTGAAAATTTATTCGTGTAGCATTCATGTAAATTCTTCGTTTTTTCGGAAGAGCAGTTTCTTAAAATTCTTCCTCGTTTGAAAGGCTCAAATTAGCGACGCTTTTTTTATAAGAATAATAAATGTCAGAGCAGGCTAAAATAGTCTTAAATTTTAGGATGAAATTATTCTTAGTATATTTTTATATATGTGTTCGCTGACAAACAAAAGACGGACTGCGAGTTTTTGTTTCCATAGTTACCAGCATTCGCAGTCCGTCCTCGGTTTGTTTTTAAAAAATGATTCCGCAAAATAAAATTCCACAAGACGGAGGATTTGCTTTCGAATGAAACATAAAAGATAACCCTGTTTTTTTCACTTTATAATTTTTTCGTACTGATTATATTCCAAGTATGCACTTCATAATTTTTTCGTACTGATTATATTCCAAGTATTCACTTTATAATTTTTTCGTACTGATTATATTCCAAGTTTTCACTTCATAATTTTTTCGTACTGATTATATTCCAAGTTTTCACTTCATAATTTTTTCGTACTGATTATATTCCAAGTTTTCACTTCATAATTTTTTCGTACTGATTATATTCCAAGTTTTCACTTCATAATTTTTTCGTACTGATTATATTCCAAGTTTTCACTTCATAATTGGTTCCAAAAAAATATGCAGGCGTTTTATTGTTTGCTTTTTTTAATTTTTAATTTCCATTTCTGTAAAAAGATTTGAAGTTGTTTCCTTGTTTTTTAGTATTATTTATATTTCGCGCTCTATTGATATTTGGACCTGATCAATTAAGCATATAAGCTTAACCCACTTTTTGTTTTAAAATCCTAACAGCTATGAACCAGCCGTCAATTTCGATGTTTGACTATTTCCTGATCGATTGGAAATCCCAGATCGATTCAGGTACACAGTCCGTCGTAAAGTCCAGTTGAGAAAGCTCTCTGTTAAAATTTAAGAAAGCGACACATTTAATGTTTCATTCATTTAGATCAAAATAAAAAATAAAACGTTTGGTAATAATAAGTCGTTTTCTCCTTCTATGGAAAACCAGCCTAAGGATTATTTATTCCTAATTTTTGAGTACCGATAAAGTATTAAAAAAAGTGTGACGAGTGTTGTTGCGCATTTTGCAACAACATTAAAGTGACGTCGATAAGACGTCTTGTGCCGTCTTAAAACACAAGTGGGTGACCTAACCAGATGAATATCAAACAAATGTAACGGTCTTCTTTTAATGAATTAATTAATGATTTATCCCATTAGCAGATTCTCTTTAAATTCCACAACATGTGAGTAACAAGATAAAAAGATTCTGTCTTTGTATAAAATTTCTTCACAAGTTTTTTAAACTAATAATGCTACGCAAATGATTTATGGCGCGCCCTACAAAGCTAAGATGTCTAAATACCTTAGTATAGGATTTGAGATGTCGTTTTGTCTTGTTGTTATGCAACCTTTCGGACGCAGAGCTATGTGAAACCAGCGCGTGCCATGCTTGGCTAGTTATTCTGTGCTCCTCTATTTTTTTAAATACATAAACGGTATTACGTTTTTATATGTATTTTGCAATAATTTTTTTCCGCTATTTTTCTTTTGACAATAGATGGCGAAGATTATTCATCAATGGAGATTCAATCTAATTTCAATCACATCATCGCTCGTTTAAATATTTAGTCAAGTATCTGAATCTTGAGGGCCGTCTTTTCTACAGATGAATTCCAATGTACTGATTAACAACTGCATTTTTGCTGGCTTTTCCCGCCCTATCACAATTTCGAACTCTGTCGTTAACCATGTAGCTATATTTTTCCTGCTAATAAATGTTCACGCCTTTCTCAGCCCACATAAAAAATTAAAAAGTTACATCAAAAACAGTTTATATATACGGTGGCGAGATTTATTGCTATCAAAAATGTTTTAGTCTATCGCCAAAACGTAAGAAAAAAAGGTGTTTCAGTTATTTATGTCAGCAAGGAAAAATACAACTTCGTTCCAAGATCTTTTTTTTCTTTATGTCATCGACCTGAAAAGTAGGAGAAAAGAAGCTTCAGGAACGAAGATAAATAATAATTTATTCTTTTTTTTCTTGGTCCCGGTCTATCCGTGTCAACCTGTTTGACGTCTGACGTTACAATTTGACGTTAAAATTATTCTGTGTCGTATTAGATTAAGTTATACCTCGACAGCTTCGCTCAGTGTTCTGTAATAAAAAAATGTCATTATATAAGAACATTGACAAATTTATTTTTCCATATGAGTTCACCAAGCTAAATATGGCCAAAGTGGGCTTTTCCTTAAAATACCTAAAAAGTTGTTGAAACCCATCATGGCTTCATGGTTAGTCTCGATGATTATTTGTATTTGAACGTTAAGAAATTACTGGAAATTAAATTAACTTGCTATAAGTCTCAATAATAATGTTGTCTGTCTGTAGATTAAAAGCGGATCGTATCAACTCACGAAAATCAATATATTTTTTATAGACTTGGTTGTGACAGGCGAATTCCCGTGAAGTCTTAAATAATTTTTAATATTATTTTCTAGAACAAAACTTTTTTTATAGTAAATGGCTTAACAGAAAGCGTTAAAAATGACAAGGCCTGGGAAAGAAATGAAAAATTGACTTATTTTAAATTTTTATGCGATAATTTTTGTCGTTGTTATCAATATTATCTCTATGGCTACTATAAATTTGTCACGTGACAAAACCATACAGAAAAAATAATAATTGTTAAAATGGTAGTTTATAAATTGAAAAAAATTAAATCGGTTTCTATTGAATAGATATTAAAAATTATAATCAAAACTTCAAGATCAAACTGCGGAATAAAGTATTCATAGCAAAAAACGACACTTATTCAATCTCGAAATTTCAAAGAATTATAACACAAAAAATCAATACTTTTCGCTCTGCCAAGGTAAAGGTAGCCATATTTGTTTTATTTTTTATAGTGACTTATATTTTGCTACACTTTTTGATTTTGTTTGTTTATTTCTTTGTGTTTTTTTTGTTTGTTTTTTTTTTACCTATTTACTCAAGTTTGGTTTCATTTCGCTTCTTCGCTGATAATATTCTCTTATTCATTATTTTCGTGTAGATGTTGCTAATCTCTGTGGATTACGTTTCTGTACTGGCGGCCCGCTACTCTTTCGGCCTGTCTTAGCTAGACAGCTCTCTACTCTGCTGATCTCCTAACTTCCTTTTCGAATATCTCTCTGCACCTTGCTTTCCCTTTCCGCGTACCTGAAATTTCTTCATCGGGATACATTGCCCTCCCATCGTCTCCCTAATCACAAAACCTTAAGCCTTTCAACGTCAGCAACATGTACTTCATTTTTTTCATATGCCGTAGCAGTTTTTTGTTTTCATTTCCTCTCCTTCAATAAAACCTCACCCGTACTCGAATGTCGGCTTATCTCTCATTAGTAAGTTGTAAGGTCTTCCTCCAGTTTTCCTATTCTTGGCCTTCTCTAATGTTGACCTTCGCCTTGGTGAAATACCAAAAAACAGTAAGTGTCTTTTTTGGCTGCAAACTCAACTTTCTTTCTGTTTAATTTGGATTCCTAAAGTTTAAATTTATTAAGGACGGCGTCAAGATTTTTGATAATGTTTTCTGTTGATTATCCCATCCACTTATGTCATTTGATAACGTTTTTACACTCTAATATTCCAAGACATTCTGTTCTAGTACTGTTGATGCATTCACGATGCGACGTGATACCACTGAACATTGTATTTACATCGCCAAAGCACGATAGAAGTACTAAATGTGGTAATAGAACGAAGACTTTTCGGGCAACTCTAACTGATCGGTAACCCATTTTTAAATCAGCTTCGAAAAACAGAACACCCCTCGTTCCTTGCTTAAGTTGTTTTCTAGTGTGGGTACTAAGTGTCTCTCCCTAAAATTGATAGGCCTAAATTTGCTTCTCTTGCATATAAAAATAGCCAGCCTTATGGCATGTCTTTCTTGCAGGCATTTTTTAAGTAATGCCTTAACTGCCACACTAAATCAGCTACCTCTCTTTTCGTTCAAACCAGTCTCACAAACATGACCAGCTCTTTCTCCTGCTACTACACCTCCCTCTATATTTTCCTCTTCCTTCCGACAGACATTTGCAAATTTCACTATTGATTCACTATCCTGCCTTTCCATCTGCTCAGCCCCTGACTTGTAGATTGTTCCAACATCTAGCTATTTTCGAGCAGTTTATTAGATCAAAGACTGGCTTTCCCTGGAAGCAACTTCTGCCGGCAACGCGCAGCAAGACAGACAGGTTTATAAAATATGGTCGCGAATCATATTATTTTTAACCGCATCAAAATTGACCAACTTTTTCGAGTTTTGTAACGGCTATGTATGGTAGAAATATTTTTTACTCCTTCTTTGTGTTGCTGAATTAAATAAATGTCTCTGTAACGGAATGTTTTTCTTTGCAAGAAATGTTCGTCAAACTTCTATATTGCATGTTGGTGGTTATCATGCTCTTATTCCTTTATCATATAGTTGTTGTCTTTCTTCACCAAGAAAAGTGTTTCCTTTTATCATCTCAAATGTTACCACAATGATATCAATGTCTAACAGAAATTGATACCCAAACTTTCCATTTTTTCACCAATGAGCTTGATCGCCTTTTCCTTTAAACATCGTAGTCCAGGTAAACCATTCATGTGACTTGTAGTTTTAAACAATTTTTTGGGAGGGAGGTATAATAAATAGTAGTAATCTGTAAGTTTTTGTTTATAAAGTATACAATGTTAAATTAAAATTCAAATGTTTCTTCCTTGACCTTCCAAACTCACTTCTGTTTCTTGGAAAAACAGTATATATATTAGTAAATAGTAAATATAAATTTCACGCACTTCTTTTGCTAGATATAACTGAATCTTTCCTTCTCTTTAAAAACATGCCCATCTTAAATCTAACAAGGTCTTCAATCTTTGTTGAATCTTATCTTTCGGTGGTACGAATGTATGATTAAAAGAATTCTAGTTGATTTCATATGTGTTTAGTTTATCATACCTTGGACTACCCAAAATTCACTAAAGCTTCCAGAATCTTAACCAAGCTTCTCTCAACACAATACTAGTAAAAGCATGGAGTTTGGTTGCAACCATTTATGCATGAAGATTCAAGCAATGTGTTGCAAAGGCAAAAGTATATTGAAGATTGCTTTCATGTTTTTGTTCCTGGGGCCTTGATGCCTCCTATTCAAATTTTCCTTCTTCTCTGTAGAACTTCCTTGATATAAGGCAGTATGTCTTATAATGGTTAGAGGGCTTGTTATTAATTAATCAGAATGTGTATGCTTGATTTATTTCGTCAGATCAGATACTTAATGAGATGTCCAAGTTAGAAAAAAAGTCCGGTGGTGGGTGAATAGGACAAAATAGGAGCAAGATTTTGGTCATAATTCATTCATTTTTAAATACAGTACATATATTCTCGACGGTGGATAACACTTTTTATGTTGAAACAATATACGTAACCTTTTCAGGCCTTCAGATTTACCACTGGGCGGGTCTAATCAAAACAGATCTTTCTAAGCAAAGTCAATCAAATAGAGCACCTATTTCAGCAGCTCAAATATTGTAAAAAAAAGAAATTGATCGAGATTTACGCCAAGAACAATTTTGACCTGATAAAATAAATAAACCAATTTTTTTGCTTCAGGTGGCGTACTTTAGAAATAATCTACCACAATATACGAAAGACTTTTTTTTAAATCAAAAAACTGTGTAGTTGTATGAGTAAGATTTTAAATCTCTAATTCTTGTTCTTAATTATCAAAGAATTTTAAAAATATAGCTATTAAAACGGGCCGTGGTTGCATACTCAAAATAATATTAACTGTAAGTCAAGGAAGGTATTTTTGTATCAATCCTTTATCGTTTTTTCTTATTAGGTTAATGCACAGCTCGTTTTCTTTCTCTTCGTTTTTATATTTTGCGAATCCATCATAAGTGCATACCTAATTGATGACAATGCTGTACGAGCTGAAATATTTTCATAACGCGTTAATGTGTTAGCGTAAGCTCTTTATAAATTCGTCTCGCGTAATGTTAGCGAAACGTTTTGCTTTCATTAGACAATGTGTGTTAGTTGGTGTTCGTTGCTTGGTTTTCATTCCGAACTGGTTAAAAAAAAAGAATTATCAGCTATTTCATCAGAAATTGATAGATTCGAAATTCCTTTTCAAATTTGGATTGTTGTTTTATCAAAATTTTGATTCATGAGAATGAGAAATGAAGAAAACTAATTCTTACTACGCAAAATCCAATTGCTTCACAATTGCTTTGAAGAACTTTTTTTGTAAATTTTACAGACCAAGCCGTTGTAATTTAAAATTATTGCTATCACCTTATAACACTTGTTTCGTGGAAAAATTTCAATAAAAACGTATTCTTTAATCGCAGATTTTTGTAAATTTTTAATTAATTTTTGTCCCACTAGATTTTACGCACCAAGGTCGATATCATCTCTTCACAATAGTCATTGCTATCAACTTACCACAGTTCGGTATTCGGGAGAACACACCGAAAAACCCGATAGCAGATCGTGGAAATGAAAACAATGACAATTAGTAAGGGCTTTTATGTTGGCGCCATATCTTACTGTTTTTGGTCAAGCCAGTATTCGAAATAAAAATTATTATGTGAAATTTTTAAAATTATTTAGTTTATAAGTTTTTATGGACATCAAGAATTTCGGCAATAAAGATATATAGATAAGAATTTATACTCCTGTTTAAACATTAATGTTTTCAAAATCGATTTTTTGTGTAGATTCATGTAAATTTCTCGTTTTTTCGAAGAGCAGTTTCTGAAGAATTATTGGTCGTAGCATTCATGTAAATTCTTGGTTTTTTCGGAAGAGCAGTTTTTAAAAATTCCTTCCTCGTTTGAAAGGCTCAAATTAGCGACGCTTTTTTATAAGAATAATAAATGTCAGAGCAGGCTAAAATAGTCTTACATTTTGGGATGAAATTATTTCTTAGTCATATTTTTTAATATATGTGTTCGCTGACAAACAAAGAACGGACTGCGAAGTTTTTTGTTTCCATAGTTAACCAGCATTCGCATCCGTCTCGGTTTGTTTTTAAAAAAATGATTCCGCAAAAATAAAATTCACAAAGACGGAGGATTTTGCTTTTCGAATGAAACATAAAAGATAACCCCTGTTTTTTTACTTTTAATTTTTTCGTACTGATTATATTCCCAAGTATGCACTTCATAATTTTTTCGTACTGATTATATTCCAAGTATTCAACTTTATAAAAGTGAATTCTAGTTTCAAACCAACGATACTAAACTTTGGGACCTTGGAAAATCATCATAATCTGTGTAATATGATATTTCTTCGTTATAACTATGTCTTCTAAAATCATCCCTCCCTGTGTGGTTGACATTAAAAGAAGCGCTGCGGCGGAGAACTGGTTGGTTGGTACTCCATGAAATGGTTGTCTCTATTTCATTGGAAACTCTGCGAAGGAGCGCGGAATCATTCAAATGAAGATCATCGTAGGATCTTGACTTCCTTTGATTGGATGAAGAGTGATTAAGTGTTCCCCAACTCAAATAGGGATTTCTTACCTTGAACTTTTTTAAGCATGATTTCATATTTCCCTTTGTTGTGCTTTTATCACTCTCCTCCTTTTTATTGGTATGTTGATCTTTATTGTCGATAATATTATTGTTTGGATCGCACTTTGCTTCATTTAGTTCGTCAATATCTTCTAACGCGAATCGAACTCTGCGCTTTGAATTCGTGCGTTGATTTCTTACAGGTAAGCTACTATATAATTGTTCAGGTAACAGGCTGTTTTTCGCTTGTGGTGTGAGTGGACGTGATATGGTTGATGGTGAAGGCTCAACTTCACTTTTGTCATTGAACCGTTCGTCTTGATTGTCTAAACGAGACTTGTAGTGGTCTTCATCAGACACATTGTACCTACCATTATTGTTGTGTCTTCTACGCGGTGTTTTTGTTTCATAGGTTTTATCACTGGTATGTTCATGTAATGTAAAATAAGATGAAGAGTGAGATGGAGAAACATTTACTTGTTCAAGTGATGTCTTTCTACCACCATCTTTCGCAAGTTTCTCCTCTCTTAGTTTTCTTGTCTTCGCAAGTAAAACTCTGCGTGATTGATTCAACTTCTCATTGTCAAAAATCATAAATTTTCCAGTACCTGTATGTTCTGTATCTTTTACCCTTTTGTTTTGTTTTTTCATGCGTAGAAAGCTGTCTTCGTGTCCCTGATCACGAAATGCTTCTCTTTCACGCTTTATTTGCCATTCCAATGTTGTTTCCGCCTTTAAGCGATGAATGTTTTCATTGATATCCAGAAAATGACTCAGCAATTCTTGATCAACTTTTTGGAGGTTTCTCTACAATAAAATGAAAGATTTTATTTCTTCGCATGAAGCTTGAGTTTAAGCTACCGGAACTTTCCTTGAGGTTTTAGTGAGTTTTTCCAAGACAGTACATAAACTCCCCCCCCCCTTCCATCTCCATAAACCTCTCAATTATCAAAAGACCCTTGAATTATCGCTATCGAAGACCAAACAAAGAAAGTAATGAAATCAAGAAAACCTTCTTACCAAATTCGACTTTTTAGTTTCTTCATTGCTTTCTCCAAACCGTTCCATGTGATTATCTTCAACAAGCTTTATTCCTTCTGTCATTACCAGATATATATTCTACACACAAATATCAGTTTTAACGTGCAATATATTTTCTTTAATATTTTCTTTTTTAATCAGGCTTGCTAATTGATTAATTAACCTTCCTCTTAGGTCTTATGTGATTATTGATTTTTTTTATTCCACTCATCTCTCTAAAGATTACTAATAGATGAACTTGCTATAAAACCTATTATATCGGTTTAAAAATCAATCTTTTATCTTTTCTATTAGCTACGTTAATATGTTGTATTATGTTTTTTAAATGGGTTTATACACAAAATGAATGCCATTTTGTGGCTGCTAAACATCTGAGGTATTAAACGTCTTGGAGAAGATCGCTGAAGAAATAGTCAGAAGAAATCTTATTTTCAAGACTTAATCATACTAGCAACAGCAGTTATAAATGGCTTATATAAAATTATAAAAGCAACGAACACAGGTTTGAAAAAAAAATTGTGCAAATATTGTTTCCGTTTTTTTGCGCTATTAATATAGAATATCATTAGAATGCGTAAGACAAATTGAATAATCTTATCGATAGGTTGCCATGGTTAGCAGTTGCTAGGCAACATGACTTCTTCCGTTTGACACCAACCCAAATAGCTGATTAACATTTTAAACACGTAATTGGCCATTTATGTTTCTCAATTTCTATGGATGGAGCACCTACCGGGTAACCGATGCAAGATATCTCGGACAAAAATGGCGTAAACATAGGGCGAAACTAGAAATTTGTCGGCCGAATGAGGAAAAAGAAAAACTTTAACACAAAAATCGGTTTGGTAGCATTAATGCATGCAACGACAGAAGAGATAGTGGTGTATGTTTCCTTTGACCTGAAGTCTTAAGTTAAATTGATGGAGTGTTAACTCTCATGGCTTTACTTTAGAGGGTACACCTTTGTCAGCTTCTCGATTGTTCGGTACTGCCTCTACCTTCGTGCGGCTGTGTCTTCGACTTCTAATTTAGTCCAAATAAGTGGAGAGAGGTAGCACTTTCGCATTGTCTTAAACGATCCTATCGTCATAATCGTATCGTCAAACACGTCATATCATTGATCATATAATCGAATATTCGTTTGTGAGTTTCTTCGTGATAATATCTCTTCTTCTCATTTATTTCGTGTAGATGTTGCTAAATCTCTGTGGATACGTTTTCTGTACTGGCGCGCGCTACTCCTTTCGGCCTGTCTTACTAGACAGCTCTACTCTTGCTGATTCTACTTCCTTTTCAATATCCTCTGACACCTTGCTTTCCCTTTCGCGTAACCTGAAATTTCTTCATTCGGGATACGGAATGTATCCCATCGTCTCCCTAATCACAAAACCTGAGCCTTTCACGTCAGCAACCACATACTTTATTTTTCCATATGCCGTAGCAGTTTTTGTTTTCATTTCTCTCCTTCAATAAAACCTCACTCCGTACTCGAATGTCGGCTTATCTCTCATTAGTTAGTTGTAGTCTTCCTCCAGTTTTCCTTATTCTTGGCATTCTCTAATGTTGACCTTTCGCTGGTGAAATACCAAAAAAAGTAAGTGTCTTTTTGGCGGCAAACTCACTTTCTTTCTGTTTAATTTGATTCCTAAAGTTTAATTTTACTAAGGACGGCGTCAAGATTTTGATAATGTTTTTCTGTTGATTTATCCCATACAATTGTGTCATTTGATTCGTTCCTTACACCTTCTAAATTATTCAAGAATTTCTGTTCTAGTACATGTTGATAGCATTCAGATGCAGACGTGATACCCACTGACAGTCTTTTACATCGCCAAAGACCGATAGAAGTACTAAATGTGGTAATAGAGAGAGACTTTTCGGGCAACTCTAACTGATGGTAACCCATTTTTAAATCAAGCTTCGGAAAAACAGAACACCCCTCGTTTCCTGCTTAAGTTGTTCTAGTGTGGGTACTAAGTGTCTCTCCCTAATTGATAGCCTAATTTGCTCTCTGCATATCAATAGCCAGCCTTATGGCATTGTCTTTCTTGCAGGCATTTTTTAAGTAATGCCCTTAACTGCCACACCTAAATCAGCTACCTCTCTTTTCGTTCAAACCAGCTCTCACAAAATGACCAGCTCTTCTCCCGCTACTATTACCTCCTCTATAATTTCCTCTTCCTCTTCGACAACATTTGCAAATCTCGCTATTGATTCACTATCCTCCTTTTCCATCTTCTCAGCTTGACTTGTAGATTGTTCCAACATTCTAGCTATTTCGAGCAGTTTATCTAGATCAAGACTGGCTTCCTGGAGCAACTTCTGCCGCAAACGCGCAGACAGACAGACAGGTTTATAAAATATGGTCGCGAATCATATTATTTTTAACCGCATCAAATTGACAACTTTCCGAGTTTGTAAACGGCTACTGTATGTAGAAATATTTTTACTCCTTCCTTTGTGTTGCTGAATTAAATAAATGTCTCTGTAACGGAATGTATTTCTTTGTCAAGAAATGTTCGTTCAACTTCTCAATTGCATGTTGGTGGTTACCATGCTCTATCCCTTATCATATAGTTGTTGTCTTTCTTCACCAAGAAAGTGTTTCTTTTATCATCTCAAATGTTCACCACAATGATATCAATGTCTAACAGAATTGATCCAACTTTTCCATTTTTCCACCAATGAGCTTGGATCGCCTTTCACTTTAAACATCGTACCTGGACGGTAAACCATTCATGTGACTTGTAGCTTTTAACATTTTTTGGGAGGGAGGTATAATAAATAAGTAGTAATCTGTAAGTTTTTGTTTAAAGTATACCAATTTAATTAAAATTCAAATGTTTCTTCCTTGACCTTTCCACACTCACTTCTGTTTCTTGGAAAAACAGTATATATATTAGTAAATAGTAAATATAAATTTCACGCACTTCGCTTGCTCGATGTAACCTGAATCTTCCTTCTCTTTTAAAAACATGCCCATCTTAAATCTAACAATTCTTTCATCATTTGTTGGAATCTTATTTTCGGTGTACGAATGTATGATAAAGAATTCTAGTGATTTCATATGTGTTTCAGTTTATATACTTGGACTACCCAAATTCACTAAAGCTTCCAGAATCTTAACCAAAGCTTCTCAACAATACTAGTACAGCATGGAGTTTGGTTGCAACCATTTATCGCATGAGATTCAAGCAATGTGTTGCAAAGCAAAAGATATATTGAAGATGCTTTTCATTTTTTGTTCTGGGGCCTTGATGCCTCCATCAAATTCTCCCTCTTCTCTGTAGAACTTCCATTTATATAATGCAGTATGTCTTATAATGGTTAGAGGCTTGTTATTATTAATCAGATGTGTATGCATGTATTTATTTCGTCAGATCAGATACTTATGAGCTGTCCAAGTTAGAAAAAAAGTCCGGTGGTGGGTAATAGGACAATAGGAGCAAGATTTTGTCATAATTCACTTCATTTTTAAATACAGTAACATATATTTGCGACGGTGATAACACTTTTTATGTTGAAAACAATATACGTACCTTTTCAGGCTTCAGATTTCCAACTGGGCGGGTCCTAATCAAAATAGATTTTCTAACGCAAGTCAATCAACAGAGCACCTATTTCAGCAGCTCAAATATTTTCAAAAAAGAAATTGATCGAGATTTACGCCAAGACAATTTTGACCTGATAAAAATAAACCAATTTTTTTTGCTTCAGGTAGCGTACTAGAAATAATCTCACTACAATATACGAAAGACTTTTTTTTAATCAAAAACTGTGTAGTTGTATGAGTAAAATTTTAAATCTCTAATTCCTTGTCTTAATTATCAAAGAATTTTAAAAAATATAGCTAATTAAACGGCCGTGGTTGCATATCAAATAATATTAACTGTAAGTCAGGAAGGTATTTTTGTATCAATCCTTTATCGTTTTTTCTTATAGGTTAATGGCAAGCTCGTTTCTTTCTCTTCGTTTTATATTTTGCGATCTACATAAGTGCATACCTAATTGATGACAATGCTGTACGAAGCTGAATACTTTTCATACGCCGTTAATGTGTTAGCGTAGCTCTTTATAAATTCGTCTCGCGTATGGTTAGCGAAACGTTTTGCTTTCATTCGACAAATGTTGTGTTAGTTGGTGTCGATTGCTTGGTTTTCAGTTCCGAACGGTTAAAAAAAAAGAATTATCAGCTAGTTTCTCAGAAATTGATAGATTCGAAATTCCTTTTCAAAATTTGGATTGTTGGTTTATCAAAATTTTGATTCATGAGAATGAGAATGAGAAACCTAATTCTTACTACGCAAATCCAATTGCTTCACAATTGCTTTGAAGAACTTTTTTGTAAATTTACAGACCAGAGCGTTGTAAATTATCAAAATTAATTGCTATCACCTTATAACACTTGTTTCGTGCAAAATTTCAATAAAAACGTATTCTTTATCGCAGATTTTTGTAAAATTTTAATTTAATTTTTGTCCCACTAGTATTTTACGCACCAAGGTCATATCATCTCTTCCACAATAGTCATTGCTATCAAACTTAGCCACAGATTCGGTATTCGGGGAGAACACAACCGAAAAACCCGATAGCAGATCGTGGAAATGAAAACAATGACAATTAGTAAGGCTTTATGTGGCGCCATACTTACTGTTTGGTCAAGCCAGTATTGAAATAAAAAATTTATTATGTGAATTTTTAAAATTATTAGTTATAAGTTTTTCAAGAATTTCGGCAATAAAGATATATAATAAATTTATACTCTGTTTAAACATTAATGTTTCTCAAAATCGATTTGTGTAGCATTCATGTAAATTCTTCGTTTTTTCGGAAGAGCAGTTTCTGAAAATTTATTCGTGTAGCATTCATGTAAATTCTTCGTTTTTTCGGAAGAGCAGTTTCTTAAAATTCTTCCTCGTTTGAAAGGCTCAAATTAGCGACGCTTTTTTTATAAGAATAATAAATGTCAGAGCAGGCTAAAATAGTCTTAAATTTTAGGATGAAATTATTCTTAGTATATTTTTATATATGTGTTCGCTGACAAACAAAAGACGGACTGCGAGTTTTTGTTTCCATAGTTACCAGCATTCGCAGTCCGTCCTCGGTTTGTTTTTAAAAAATGATTCCGCAAAATAAAATTCCACAAGACGGAGGATTTGCTTTCGAATGAAACATAAAAGATAACCCTGTTTTTTTCACTTTATAATTTTTTCGTACTGATTATATTCCAAGTATGCACTTCATAATTTTTTCGTACTGATTATATTCCAAGTATTCACTTTATAATTTTTTCGTACTGATTATATTCCAAGTTTTCACTTCATAATTTTTTCGTACTGATTATATTCCAAGTTTTCACTTCATAATTTTTTCGTACTGATTATATTCCAAGTTTTCACTTCATAATTTTTTCGTACTGATTATATTCCAAGTTTTCACTTCATAATTTTTTCGTACTGATTATATTCCAAGTTTTCACTTCATAATTGGTTCCAAAAAAATATGCAGGCGTTTTATTGTTTGCTTTTTTAATTTTTAATTTCCATTTCTGTAAAAAGATTTGAAGTTGTTTCCTTGTTTTTTAGTATTATTTATATTTCGCGCTCTATTGATATTTGGACCTGATCAATTAAGCATATAAGCTTAACCCACTTTTTGTTTTAAAATCCTAACAGCTATGAACCAGCCGTCAATTTCGATGTTTGACTATTTCTTGATCGATTGGAAATCCCAGATCGATTCAGGTACACAGTCCGTCGTAAAGTCCAGTTGAGAAAGCTCTCTGTTAAAATTTAAGAAAGCGACACATTTAATGTTTCATTCATTTAGATCAAAATAAAAAATAAAACGTTTGGTAATAATAAGTCGTTTTCTCCTTCTATGGAAAACCAGCCTAAGGATTATTTATTCCTAATTTTTGAGTACCGATAAAGTATTAAAAAAGTGTGACGAGTGTTGTTGCGCATTTTGCAACAACATTAAAGTGACGTCGATAAGACGTCTTGTGCCGTCTTAAAACACAAGTGGGTGACCTAACCAGATGAATATCAAACAAATGTAACGGTCTTCTTTTAATGAATTAATTAATGATTTATCCCATTAGCAGATTCTCTTTAAATTCCACAACATGTGAGTAACAAGATAAAAAGATTCTGTCTTTGTATAAAATTTTTTCACAAGTTTTTTAAACTAATAATGCTACGCAAATGATTTATGGCGCGCCCTACAAAGCTAAGATGTCTAAATACCTTAGTATAGGATTTGAGATGTCGTTTTGTCTTGTTGTTATGCAACCTTTCGGACGCAGAGCTATGTGAAACCAGCGCGTGCCATGCTTGGCTAGTTATTCTGTGCTCCTCTATTTTTTTAAATACATAAACGGTATTACGTTTTTATATGTATTTTGCAATAATTTTTTTCCGCTATTTTTCTTTTGACAATAGATGGCGAAGATTATTCATCAATGGAGATTCAATCTAATTTCAATCACATCATCGCTCGTTTAAATATTTAGTCAAGTATCTGAATCTTGAGGGCCGTCTTTTCTACAGATGAATTCCAATGTACTGATTAACAACTGCATTTTTGCTGGTTTTTCCCGCCCTATCACAATTTCGAACTCTGTCGTTAACCATGTAGCTATATTTTTCCTGCTAATAAATGTTCACGCCTTTCTCAGCCCACATAAAAATTAAAAAGTTACATCAAAAACAGTTTATATATACGGTGGCGAGATTTATTGCTATCAAAAATGTTTTAGTCTATCGCCAAAACGTAAGAAAAAAAGGTGTTTCAGTTATTTATGTCAGCAAGGAAAAATACAACTTCGTTCCAAGATCTTTTTTTTCTTTATGTCATCGACCTGAAAAGTAGGAGAAAAGAAGCTTCAGGAACGAAGATAAATAATAATTTATTCTTTTTTTTCTTGGTCCCGGTCTATCCGTGTCAACCTGTTTGACGTCTGACGTTACAATTTGACGTTAAAATTATTCTGTGTCGTATTAGATTAAGTTATACCTCGACAGCTTCGCTCAGTGTTCTGTAATAAAAAAATGTCATTATATAAGAACATTGACAAATTTATTTTTCCATATGAGTTCACCAAGCTAAATATGGCCAAAGTGGGCTTTTCCTTAAAATACCTAAAAAGTTGTTGAAACCCATCATGGCTTCATGGTTAGTCTCGATGATTATTTGTATTTGAACGTTAAGAAATTACTGGAAATTAAATTAACTTGCTATAAGTCTCAATAATAATGTTGTCTGTCTGTAGATTAAAAGCGGATCGTATCAACTCACGAAAATCAATATATTTTTTATAGACTTGGTTGTGACAGGCGAATTCCCGTGAAGTCTTAAATAATTTTTAATATTATTTTCTAGAACAAAACTTTTTTTATAGTAAATGGCTTAACAGAAAGCGTTAAAAATGACAAGGCCTGGGAAAGAAATGAAAAATTGACTTATTTTAAATTTTTATGCGATAATTTTTGTCGTTGTTATCAATATTATCTCTATGGCTACTATAAATTTGTCACGTGACAAAACCATACAGAAAAAATAATAATTGTTAAAATGGTAGTTTATAAATTGAAAAAAATTAAATCGGTTTCTATTGAATAGATATTAAAAATTATAATCAAAACTTCAAGATCAAACTGCGGAATAAAGTATTCATAGCAAAAAACGACACTTATTCAATCTCGAAATTTCAAAGAATTATAACACAAAAAATCAATACTTTTCGCTCTGCCAAGGTAAAGGTAGCCATATTTGTTTTATTTTTTATAGTGACTTATATTTTGCTACACTTTTTGATTTTGTTTGTTTATTTCTTTGTGTTTTTTTGTTGGTTTATTTTTTTTACCTATTTACTCAAGTTTGGTTTCATTTCGCTTTTTTGCAAGATCTCTGGATTATGAGAAAGAGTCCACAGCAGGCTGCTAAAATTATCAAAATTCGACCTTAGTTTACGAGATATAATTTGTTTAGAAAATATTTGTTGACTCTTGGCGTTTCTATGGCGTTTATGTTTTCTTCACATTGAGAGCGTTGTTTACTATAGTTCTTATCAAAATCTGTGTAACTCTTCCTGTAAAAACAAAAATACGACAAGTGGTTGTTTGTGGGACTGTTGTAGTATCTCTCTCCCGTCAACCACATAGTCGGTAGCCAAAAAAAGAGGCTTTAAAAATGCGGTATATGTTTTCACGCTCTTTAATCTGAATTTTTATAAACCTTCAAGATGTGTGAGCTTAAGAATTAAACTTGATTCGTTATTTTATGAAGCTTAAATTGTATTTAAATGTGTTTTGTTTGAACAACTGGAGAACAAGGAACATAAAACATTTAAGAAACTACGATTTCCGCCAAAATATATGTGGACAGAGAAGCAAAAGATAGTTCTAACAGGTACACTCTTTTTATTTAAAAACACAACTTTGTAAGCAGAATAAGGATAGGACATCCTTACAATTAAGCATACTTGATGTGTAATCCCAGGCTGATGGAACATAAACATTTGAGACTTAAAGCGCGAAAAGAAACCTCCTAAAACATGGAAGGGGAATAGCAAATCTACATGCATATTATGTTCCACGTACACATAAAGTATTCCAAAATTTATATGTTGCTAAAACATGTTACTACTCTGTAAAAACATTCGGACATAATCAACGTAGGCTAACGTTAGCATATTGTCAGCATATTTTGAGGCTATCAGTTTTTGTGTGTATGCTGAGATTGAAAGTATAAACGTTTTAAAAACAGTGTACTTATAAACGGAATGAATTTTCGCTTGGCAATATTGACATTTGATGTAAAACATAGCGCCTTAGGTTATTTCGTTAGATACAATAATAGATATAATAGATACACGTTAATCTGATTCAAAAAAGTATAACAAACCGATTTTTTTCCGTCTTCTAAAAACAAAACAATCTAATTATTAGAAAACAATGGCTACAATATAGAATAAGAAGTAAAATTTTCCTGTTATTGGGGAGGTTTTCGAAAGTTGATAATATCGCCATTGTTTGCAAAATCTGTCACACCCTCATTGAAAGAAGGGGAATAAACGTATAGAAAATAAAGGCCTGTTTACACGATGATTTTGTGGCGAACACTATGCAGAATTCTAGTTACGTTTTATTGGTGGAAACATAGGGAGCACCTTAGCTTGAGAAATTTTATTTTTTGCAAATACATCGAATTGAATATTTTGCTCTAGATACAACGCATTCTATTATCAATCATCAATTAATCAATTTCTAATTCTTTCTTACAGTAAAAAAAGACTGAATTTAAATTGGAAAAGTGAATTAATAGAAACATAACAGACATAGTTGTGCTTTCAACGCATGGCCACACTCTCAACTTTCACCAAAACTACTTTAATATCCGTATCTAATTAAGCAAGTGAGACACGGGATCAATAACGGTCGGTTTTTTTTAATAGCAATAACAAGCAGCTATATTTGATTGAAAGCATTTAATCACGAATCGGACAGTTACTGGCTATCGTCTTTTTACCAGTTTATACTTATTTTAGTTGGTAAGATAGAGATGGCAGCCAATCTGTATATCATCAACTATCAGCTACTAACAAATTCAACACACTTGAAAAGTTTTTGCTATCAACAAAAGTTGAACAAAATCGTTCTGTTACTTTCTGGTGGAAGATTGATGTGATTATTTAGCTTATTATTAACCCTATCTCCACTAGGTTTTTTCCAAGCACCTATTAATAACTAGAGGTTTGGGAAGCATTGTGTCGCCTCCATCCCTCCCCTCCTACATTGTGAGCAAAAAAATATTACGTCATTGAAAAAATTCAAGCAAGCCATATTACACCGATTTCTGTTATTACAAATTTAATAATTTGGACAACAGTTAATCTGGCTTAATATTTCAATAGATTTGCTGATAAAGGTTACTTGATAAAAAAGAACTTCCATTGATTTGCTAATAAAGGTCACGTGGTAAAAAATCACGTGGTAGTCATGGTAACTAACTCTATGTTGCTTTACTTTAAAAGGTAATTCTTTTTAGCGCTGGCTTCTTAACCGAAATTTAAACATTTTTTTTTTCAATTTTGGGCTCTTTGTTCATTTTAAGAGGGGCGTTTAATAAATAGACTATTACTCAGGAAGATTGTTTAATTAGGAGTGACAATCACTGAGGAGAAGCGTTTTTTGCGAAATGCGGTACAGTTTTTTATTTTTTTTTATTTTTTAGAAAATGACTATAAGCAATGCAACAAAGATTAAAGGAATATAAAATCAGGATATTGAAACTAAAAGCTGAATTCAAACCAGATAAAAAATTAGCCGTCAATTAATAAACGCAGCAGGCAAGGCTTGATAATCAATACACAAAATATGGAGAAACTGGAATACACTTTTTTTTTTTCTTTTAAAGGATTACGACATATATACAGATTAGTAACAAAACAGATATAACAGACAGACGTTCTAGCTATACATTCCGGATATACCCAACGGTACATGCCGGATAGATTCCTGTGAAAATATAGTTTTGACATTATTTTGGCTTACAGGCTAGACAGAGCTTGCGATTAATAATATAAATCTTAATTAACAAAAAGCAAAAATATTTTTCAGCTTATATTGTGAAATATTTAAAGCTCATGCATGCGAAAAAAAATTTCTTAAATTAGTTTCGCTGTACTACGAAAGTTCTAATAATATTTCGTATTACAACTCGATTATGTCATTTTTATTTAAATCTGTTTTAAATGTATTTTGATTAT
The DNA here is from genome assembly GCA_030067915.1 of Hydractinia echinata. Taxonomy (NCBI): domain Eukaryota; kingdom Metazoa; phylum Cnidaria; class Hydrozoa; order Anthoathecata; family Hydractiniidae; genus Hydractinia; species Hydractinia echinata. Next base: position 1,855,083 of record JASGCC010000049.1, on the reverse strand, counting down.
TACTATCTCGCCTGCGAGGAGTATTCAAATACAGCTGTCCGTCCCAAAATGGAAATTTTTGGCTCTCTGAGCACCGACACGGGAGTAGTCGTGTGTTCGAATCTCATCTTGGTAACTATTTTTACTTTTTTTTTTTCTTTTTACTATCTCGCCTGCGAGGATAGGTTTCCAACTCGTAACTAACTAAATGTCCCAAATGGTCAATTGCAACGTCACAGATTTAAACTTCGTACCTAAACTCTCTAAGTACTTGGAAGTCATCTAAATGACGTTTCAGGCCAAAATTGGTATTTGTTTTCGACAAAATTCGGCACAGTTAACAAAAAAGGTATGCTGAACATAATAGTGACATCATAATTTTGATTTTTGTCACCTAAATGTCATTTTAGGCCAAAATTGGTCCAAAAATTAAAACTACTTTACTTTAGACAAAATTTGGCAAAGTTAACAAAAAAAGTATGCCGAACATGATGGTGACATTAAAATTTTGATTTTTTGTCACCTAAATGTCATTTTAGGCCAAAATTGGTCCGAAATTAAAACTACTTTATTTTCGACAAAATTTGGCACAGATAACAAAAAAAGTATGCTGAACATGATGGTGACATCAAAATTTTGATTTTTTGTCACCTAAATGCCGTTTAAGACCATAAACGTTTCAATCGCGCGACTTTTAACCATGGATGATAGGCCGTATTTTTGTTAGCAGAAATTGTAGAATTGGGTCGCATTGTGGATGTTTCATAGTTGTGCATTTTTAATAGCGAGATAGTTTATGCAGCGTCTGCATCTTGTTATAAATTAATGAAGCTACAACAATGGTGAAAATTAACGAAACAAAGGCAGTTTTTCGTCAGTTCTCAAACAAGGCTGAAAGGGTCAAATAGTCAGTACTCTGTAGGGGAAAAGCGTTTAAAAATTGGCAGTGGCAATTGTGGCGCTCCCGTACAACGAATTAATCCACATCGGGGCCCACGAAGGACCCGAAATTTGGGGAGAATGGGTGTTCCAAATCCTAAGTCCTCAGTTTGAAATGCGAACTGCACGACTCTTTTATCGAAACAGACTTTGTAAACACTTACGGCGGCGAACTTCGAAATTAGCGAAACAGACTTTGTAAACACTTACAGCGGCGAACTTCGAAATTAGCGAAACAGACTTTGTAAACACTTACGGCGGCGAACTTCGAAATTAGCGAAACAGACTTTGTAAACACTTACGGCGGCGAACTTCGAAATTAGCGAAACAGACTTTGTAAACACTTACGGCGGCGAACTTCGAAATTAGCGAAACAGACTTTGTAAACACTTACGGCGGCGAACTTCGAAATTAGCGAAACAGACTTTGTAAACACTTACGGCGGCGAACTTCGAAATTAGCGAAACAGACTTTGTAAACACTTACGGCGGCGAACTTCGAAATTAGCGAAACAGACTTTGTAAACACTTACGGCGGCGAACTTCGAAATTAGCGAAACAGACTTTGTAAACACTTACGGCGGCGAACTTCGAAATTAGCCGTGTTGTCTCATTGTATTTTGTCTATGATTTTGTATGATTGTATGGTTGCACACGCTTTTTTTTAAAAGAATATTCCAACGACGCTAATCTTATTCTTAATTCTTTATAATTCTAAATAGACCTGTTGTTTTTAATCTGAAATCCCAGCCTGATATTCTTATAAAAAAATCATGTAGTGAAAAACCAGTTTTCAAGAAACTCTTAATATAAAGAAACCTTCGGCTACAACAGAATCGTTTGAAAGAAGCAAGAAACAACGAAAGAGACCCTTTTAAGTTTCCGTATCATAGGGATAAAAGTGACCTGGGAATGAGGATAAAATGGTAATTCTTTAAACAAATATCTATAATGGTTGATTTTTTCTTCAACTAAAGAAGTAATTTTTTATTTTTGCCTTTACTAGTTTTGATTTAGAGATTCTGATACCCTAATTATAATTTTTGTTATTTTTCTTACAAAATTAAAATTCGTTTAGAAATGCGTGTGGAGTCAAATATATGTGTTATGCGATATAAAAAGAAAAAACGTTGATTGGTTTGCAATCTCAAGGAATCATTTTTAAAGCGCATTTGTGAAATGCTTTTGATATCTCTTTCATGCTAGAAATGTTAAGCACTCGTGGACGACTCTCATTTTTGCTTATATGTTCATATCTTGCTATCTTAAACAACCACTGAGCAGTTTTTACGAAGCAACCAGTAATCGCCGCTATTAAAGTAATTAAAATGGTTGGCATAAAAGTTCAAATTTACTTCCTTTCATAACCGCCGTTATCTAGACAAGACTCGAGTCGGAAGGGACACGGGAACATGCGCAGGACCTGAACAATGAATATTTCGTTTTGCAACGGTTCTGTTTGGCTATATGTTTGCAACGATTTTCTAAAGCAATAAAGAACATGTAAGATTAGCTACGTGAGGGATTTGAGCTCTGTAAATTCTTGCACGTGCCGGCAGAAAATGACCGCCTTCTGGTCGATAAGAATAGTCATTTTGCCCAGTCATATCTTTTCTGATCACTATGGCAAGACGTGGAGAAAAGTTCGTTTTTAGTCACGTTGAGTGAGTAAAAGTGACGTTTTTCCTGTTTCCTCTAACATCCCACTTATTACTTATGTTCTATTTCGTTATTAATTGACAATTCGATTACTTTTATTGTTCCAGCTGGAAGCATCTTATTAATAAAAAAATCTGATAAAATGCATTGCGATGTTTTTTTTGGAGAAAATAGATTTTTTACCGTCTTCCTGTGATCTATCAAAACTAAAGTTATGAAAATGGGAGATATTTTCAGTTGAACAAAATGATATGTAATTAAATGTATTTATTTATTTTTTATTTATATTTGTATATAAAAGAGAAATGGTGACTAGGGTGGTTTAGCGACACGCATGGGTTTAGAAAGATCGGTCTAATCATAAATTGAATTTAAATGACGGATCGAATTATCAAGACACGTACCGTTTTATAATAAAAACCAATCAAACTAATTATAGTGGAATGTGTTAGCTAACTATTGACGAAAATCTGAGAGTATTGTGTGTATAAAAAATATCGCAATTTTTCACAAACAAAAGCACAACTTCATTTAGGTAAGGTTGTTTTCTGATGTTATTGTGCTTTTCATGAGATTGAAACAATGTAAGTAGAGAGTAGGGTTCGATCGAAAAACGAATTTAATTCACTTTGCTAAGGCCAGCCGCAAAAGTAGTTTGTTTGAATAGCGTAAATAAATCCTTACACGCTTTTTTCATAAGAATAGCGTTTTTTCGTTTCAACATGAATATTCTTACTTTCTGGTAAAACTCTTCCTGATATATTCTTAGCATATTCTTAGCACAGTTCAGATTGAAAGGTCTCAGAATGCAAACTGTGTCTGTGTAGTCATTCCGGGTACAGGTAGTTTGTCTGTGACGTTTGTTTAACATACAGCGTATCGAGCAGGGTATCGATTCGCTGGGTTTTTATAAATTGATTTCTTGTTAAAAACGTGTCTATGGTTTTCCATTCTTAAATAGAGAATTTTAGAATCTTTTCAGTGCTGAAATCCAGTCTTACTACCTAAAAATGTCTAAAAATAACTAGCATGGAAGCATGAAATACGTGAATGAGTATTCCGCCATTTTGATGTCATGTGTTGGTTTAAACGATCGTATTGTTTAATATTTCCACTAAGATATTAACAAGTTAGGATTGAGCCTTATGCTTTTTTACCGAAAGGATAAACAATCTCGGCACTATTTATTTTATTGGAACGGAAAAACCAAGCTACAAAACCCTGGAAACGGGACTGTATATTCGACATTAAACATTATTTCCACCAACAGCTAAATAAACTGTTGATTTTAAGCATTATCAGGGTTTTTGGGTAATGCAACAGCGCAGGGCTAGGGGTCAACATTTTTAGCTGTATTTTAAGGGTTTATAAGTAAGAAGCGGATATTGATTTGTACTAGCCATAAATAGGATAAAGTGTCTGAAAAAATAGAAGATGTATTGCTTTTGTGTGTTGTAATGTTGTTACGCCTGCAGCTTACAGGAAATTTTTTGTATGTCGATTAATTGTAAATGAAACAATGATTGTCGGTTTGCAATAAATAAATAAATAAAAAAAATCATTTTTAAATAATCCCTCCAGTAATAATTACTGAACAGTGAGACTGGTAAATAAATAAAGAGCGAGCAAAAGGTTGTACCCAACCGGTTTTCAATACAAATTCTAAGAGACCGCTACAATGACTACCATTTTGAAATTTCTTTTTTGCACAGCTGCGCTAATGTTGAAAAAGTTGTCACTATAGTAAAACTACGAATGCTTTTGTTTTTAACAACAAATTGTGAATACTGAAAAACAAATTTAACCGGCTGACGAAGAAAACTCAACATAAATTCAATCAAATTAAAAAAAATCCAAAATATAGAAAAAAAGTTGTAAATAATAAATGGTGTTTTGAAAACGCGGATCAATTCAAATACATGTATAGCTACACTTTTTTATAAAAGAATAAATTTTTAAAAAAATATCCCATGTTAAAATTACCCGCTTTTTAAAATTTTTATTATGGGAATAATAATTTGCCACAATTAACATTCTTCATGTTCATATTTTTAATCAAATAGACCTTTCCCGAATTTCTTAATATATGCCAAACTCAATTAAAGCGGTCAATATTAAAAACGATTCTTATCCCTAAGTTCCTTAGCAAAAGGTAGGACAAATTACCTAATTTCGTAAATATTTTTGTTCGTTAAGTACCTCAATTCCGAGCTGAAAGTTACGGTCAAACCCTTTATATAGCCGAGCTTTCCAAGAATAGCCTCGTTTTCACAATAATTATTTTCTTCAAATCTAAATAAAATCAAACCAGAACATTATATTGCTCTGAAAACTTCATTTTTGTCATGATAATTTAATATTCTATCTGAATATCCTTATTTGGAAGAGCACGAACCATTATAAAATTTTGGATGACGTCATAATTATTATAATTTATGAAATTCGGGAAAGGTGTATTATTTACATTTTTTTTCTTTTTGATGACATGTTTTAGCTAATCAATATATGCTCAACCTTGTCCCTAAGACTTACTGGGTTTTGTTATATTGAGACGAAACCTTTCTAGAAAAAAGCCCTGGAGACGAGGTTATATTATACTGTTATCATATACAAATCTTTTAGGAATATTTTAGGCTCAAAATTTTATGGCATTTTACAATGAACGCGTATATGTAAATAACATTTCACTTGAAACTCTAAGCTCTGTTTTTTAAAAATTAAATTTAAGTATGTAAATCGGTGGTGTAAACAGAGCCTTATTTTACGACCACACTAAAAAAATTCTATTAAGAATGATGACTCGTCACGTGGTAATTTTGGACCAATAAAAATCCATCTCTTTCTTTCTCGCTGCGCAATTCAAGTCAATAAAAACATTTTTCACAACGAGTTTAGAATACTTGCAAACGATGTGAAATATATGAGACTACATGGTGACCTAAACGAAGGTAGCTTCTTCATCTTCCTCGCTTTGTTGTTGTTGTTGTTGTTGTTTTTGCTTTGTTGATTTTGTTTTTGTTATTTTTATTTATTGTGTTGTTGTTATTGTTTTTGCTTGTTTGTGAGGGCGGTGATGGGCGGTGAAGGGATGTGTGGTGGGGATGTAGTGTCTTAAGGTATGAATGTAGGGTGGAGAGAGAGGTAAATCAACTTGAACTATCGACCCAAATAAAACTATGATGCAAAGAAAAAAATTACTCTGGCGAAATACTATTTTATTTATTTGATGCTCAGGATTCCGTGGTTACTGTGGAGAGAGATGGGCTTTTAACGTATTTTTGTGCGTACTTTTTGATGAATACCAGGGATGGGGCGTACTATTTGACGTGAATGGGAGAAAGGGGCGTACTATTTGACATGAAAATTTAATTAATAATGACTCTGCTTTTTTCTTTAATATAATTAAGAATATTTCCAAAGCGCAATCAAACAAACTTCTAGAATTATGACTGCTTGTATTATAACGTGAGTTAACTAATACCACGGAAGTAGAGTGAAAAGTTCGATAATATCCTAGTCTGGAAGGATAATAATCTAATTATATGGTGCAGGAAGGAAATAATATTATTTGAGATATTCGACTTTAATAGAACTCACAAGCAGGGCAGCTTGTTTACTCACTCAACGTTCATACGCTCTTTTACATTTATAAAAATAATACATCTTTTATCTCAATTATTGTATTTGAATACCATTATTTTGATTGTGTGCTATGCATGCTTTGTGTGTATATACTAATTACAACATATTTCCCTATCTTTTATTTATATATATTTCTAATTCTTTAAAGAAAACACTGCAGGTTTCAATGAGACTTTAAAAAACAAGTTCCGATATATTAATAGATTTCTAAAAGATACTCGTTGAAAATCAGCGTTAGCCACGAGTCCTTTCTTTTTCCTTGTTCAGGAAATAATAATAATAATTAATCAATAACAATAGAGAGAAGGTACCGCTGTACAAGCATTCGTGGGCGAAATTATATTTTTATGTATGTTTTTTTGACCAAGGAATTCTATAATTTAGATCGCCAGACAAGATGTATGCAAAACAGTTAGCAGCGATTTTGGTTGTGTTTAATATTTTTGTAAATTTTGTGGATTCAAAACCAACGACGCAAAAACCGTTGTTGGCTGACATACCGAAAGCAGTGAACAACTTTCAGAAACGTTTAAAAGCAACTGAGGAGGAGATCCAAACGAAGAAAAAGACGGTAGCTATATGGGGTGGCTGTGATGAGGAGTGTCAGAAGCAGACAGAAGTTTATAACGCCATGAAAGAGTTACAAGCAACAAAAAGACCTGTCTTCACTCTCTCGATAGAAGACTTATTAACAAAGCACGATTATTTCGGCGACGACGACACAGACTGGTAATAAAATGAAGCACAAAGATGGAGAGCAACGAAGTGTAATTCCAAGCACGTTCAATCATCAGTGAAGATTTCTCAATATGACAACTGAAGCACAAAACTTTCATTTGCGAATTTGGAACTTGTTAGCAAAATATCGGTTAGAATTATACCCATTTCTAGTTTGACTCCAGTCAGTTTAAAGAACACTTAAACAAATGGTAGATGACATATAACCATGACCAACAGGTATAGATTAAAAACGACATTTTTGTACGGTTTCTAAAATGAAAAATTGTTTTAATTTTGTAAATTCAAATTTAAGTTATATATATATAAAACGTGTATCTATTATGAACAAGATTTTTTTCCTGTCTTCAAAGGTCGATTTCATTTTTCAACTTTTAATTTTATTTTTAAAAATCCTAACTTCTTATTTTATGCTGTCACAAACAGAACAAACAAACAGAACAAACAAACAACAAACAAACAAAAATTTTTATTTATATTCTTATTGTTTCACTTTTTTTGCACCTCACAATTATTTTACTAAACCTAAACGATATAAAGAAGATTCGAGGAAATGCAATTAAAGTTTTGTAACCCAGTTTTAAACAGGTGAAGTCTTGGTGAAAAAAAAGAACTGTTAAAATTGTTGAAAAGAAACAAATAAAAGAACATCCTAAAGTTAGTAAATAACAAGGATTTGTTTCTGAGAATATCGTTTAAATAGACCATGCAGCCATTATGGATTGCGTAAGATTTAAGTTAAACTTTGAACCCTATGTATGCTACACATACCTCTTTTTGCTTAAACCTATCCGTATTGCTAAAGCCTTCCCAATAACATAAAAACAAAAATCGCTTACTGGTCCCCTAAAAAATAAGAAAAATGCATTTTGGCGCCTAAAAACCAAGAGTCAGCAAAATCTCTTTCTGCTTGAGCAAATAATCCATAATGGCTGCAGGATTTCTGACTTTAACTGTACGAATTTTGTATATATTTAAGTTTAATCTTTTTGTTTCAGTTTTATTAAATTTTTTTTAGAGGATGATTATAAATAAAAAAAAAATAAATAAATATATGAACGAACTCTGTCCTATTTGTGAATAATTTCCGTTGTTATATTTAGTGATCTTACTTTAAAAAAAAACTATTATAAAGAGCGTGAAAGAAGGCGATACGCATGAACCCTTACTTTTACCGGAAAGTCATGCAAAAAGAAGTAATTCACAAGTTTCGCTGCGTCGACCTGTTTATGAATAATGAATAATGAATTATATGATGAATTTGCTACCTTTTTATTTTTATTTTCTAGAAAAAGAAAAATTTTCCTTCAGTATTCTTTGTGGCGGTAAGATAAGCTACGGTCTGTAAAATATATTAAATATCAGTAAATCGAAAGTTTGTTTTGACGAGGGAACAGAGAGAACACGAGGAGCTGTGTTTGGTAAAACATGCTATGTTACTAGCTTTAACAAGGGAATTAATACCTCTAACAAGATTTTAAAGTCATTGTTGTTGCTTAGACTGGCTTTATGTACATTAAACTTATATGTTTCTATGCAAAATTTTGAAGGATATAGCTAGCTAGCTAATTCAAAAGGTTTGAAGTTTATTTTATTAGAAAGTTTGAGTTAAAAGCAAGGTAAGTACTTTTATCAAATAAATCATGGATATCCAATAAATGTAGTGAACTTTTCTGCCATTTTTAGTTATATTTGGCTTCCCAATATGATATTTAAGATAATTTAAGTTGTTGTTTTTGTCCTCAGTGATCATAAACTTTTCCACCGCCATAAGCTCAGCTTTCGTGTAAGTCACTAAAGTTGAAAACCGACAGCCGTTTCGTAGCCCCTTTAAATGCTTTTAAAGATTCGATTAAAGATATGACCTTACTACATGAAACATTGTTCAACGTGAAAAATCCCTCACTTAAGAGTTAATTAGAACACGACGGGACGTTCGATTCAAAAGGTTGCTATCATAAACCTACATGCTGACCTAAGGTTCCCGTCACGTGGAATATTTTTCCGCATGGTTTATCGAATATAAGGACATTTGATTGACATTTGATATTCAGAAAATGAGGTGTTTACTTAAAAACTTGAACACGGTTGAAAATGCAATTAATAACACACTTTGATTGTCAATTCCAGGCTTATTATAATATTTCGACAGAAGAAATGAATATAGGGGAAAGTCAGAAACAAAGAAGTGTGGAATTTATTTTCACATTTTTAAGACTGGCTGGACATTAGCAACTTTTTATTGCGCATTCTTTATGCGGGTCAGGTATTTGCAGGTGCTTTCCGTATTACTTTAAGGGCAGAAACTTTCGCGGGCAGAAACTTTCGCGTATCAAAAAAAACGATACGCAATTACAACAACAAAAGCATTGATTGCAAGAAGCCCAGATGAAAATTTGAAATATCTCGACTTTGGTCCAAGAGTCTATTTAGGCGTATGGGCTTTGCTAAACGCACCTGCACATTATTCAAACCAGAAATCCCAGAACTAGCTAAGAAAGAGCCTCAATTTCTATTTCAACATCAAATTGCCTATCTCTTGGAGCCACATTTTTGAACAAATGTCGCGGAAAAAACTTTCGCGAATCGAAGAAAAAGGCTATTTTCGCGTGAAAAACTTTCGCGAATGAGCAAAAAATAAGATTTTTTTCTCAATTCTTATTATTTTTCTTGCTTTGTTTAAACTTCAACTTCCCACTCAGAATCAGTTCCGTCATTGGTTTCTCCATCTTCACCAATGTACCGCTGAATTTTGCTACCAAATAACAATTCAAATTCTTTTGTACTGACTTTACCCACAGTCGTGAACACTCCACCTGTTTCAGCGCAAAATAGAAAAAAGTAGTAAGCTGCGACAAGTACTGGAGGAAATAAAGATATTAGAGAAATGTTTAGCATGGCAAAGAGAAAGAAAGAGACAAAATTTGTAATAGAATGATAGACTGAAAATTGGAAAAATTGTATACGTATAAATAATATCCATCCACTTGTCATATTTTTTTTTGATAACAACGAATTTCATGGAGGGGCCTTAAATTTGCTTGGAAAAAAATATTTTTTCGGGTGAGAAAACTTTCGCGTTTTTTAATTTGGCTATGATTTCGCGTGAAAAAACTTTTGCGTTTTGCTGTTTTGAAATTTGTAAACGGCCACAACGAGAACATCACCAGTTTCATCAATTAGATGTATTTGACGCCGTATGCGGCCACAACGTCGTCAAATACAACTAATTGATGAAACTCGTGATGTTCTCTTTTCCCAGAAAAAGGTTACAAGATTCTTTGGTCGTTATTGCATCTCACTCAACTACAATTACGCATTGCATATACAAAGCTATTTTATATTGGCACATCAGTTTCATTTTTTCGAATACATTGAATGATAAGTACAGAGACTTGCAGAAGAAATTAAAAAATGGAAGCGCAGAATTTTAAACTTGATGTTTCGTTTCTTTTTTATACGTACCGTTCTTTTTGGAAGAATCTACGTTTTTGGTCACAAAATTGCTGCCATTCTTTTAAACTGAAACTTCTGACACAAATCCACCATTTACATACGAAACCTTAACTGGGAGCCGCAGACAAACTCACGTATGCACGTAGCGTAGTGGGTTCATCTGCGGCTCCAAGTTCTGGAGAACGCAATTAAAATAAAAAAAAAAAATAAAACATACTTGACTGCTTACTGCTTATCCTTTGAGACAACCTAACTTATCGTGAAGAGTAAGCAGTAAAGATAAAAAAAAATGAAAGACGCGTCCCTTACCTAAACCTGCCTACCTGCTTAGAGACCTCCCTAAGTTAAACACGCCATATTGCCTACCTGTCTACTTACTTAGAGATCTACCTTAAACGCGAAACAGATACTTCATGTATTTCTTCTTTCTCTTTACTTTCTTTTTATCCTCACTGGTAAATGACATTACCATTCATCCTTCTTCTGGTTTTGTGTTGTCAGCATAAATCTTCCTTTCACGATCTTTCTTATTTCTTTCACTTTTTTATCTTAACCGGACAATGTTTTTGACTATTTATCCTTCTTCTAGTTTTGTGTTTCAACAACAGTGTTCCTTCCCAAACGATCTAAACATAATTAGTGCTTGGCACGTATCATCTCCAATGACTTAACCAACCAAGCAAAAAAAGCACAAAAAAACAAGGGCAAATAAATAAACGGACAAACAAACAAACAAACAAGAAACAAGAAACAAACAAACAAACAGAGAGGCAAACAAGAATAAAGCAAAAAATCTCATCTTTAATCAACCACCGAATAAATTAAACCAATCAAAAACCAACAAACCAACAAACCAACCAAACTATCCAGCAATCAACCTAGAAGCAAAAAACAACAAACAAACCAAACAATCAACCAACTTACCAACGAATCAAGCAACTAACCAAAAAATTAAAACAATCAAACAACTTACTAACCCACAAACAAACAACAAATTAAAACAATCAAACAACTTACTAACCCACAAACAAACAACAAATTAAAACAATCAAACAACTTACTAACCCACAAACAAACAACAAATTAAAACAATCAAACAACTTACTAACCCACAAACAAACAACAAATTAAAGCAATCAAACAATCAACCAATTTACCACGAAATCAACCAAACAATCAACAAACCTACAAACAAATTAAATCACTGAACCAACCAGCTTACCAACCAACCAACCAGCTTACCAACCAACCAACCAACTTACCAACTAACCAACCACTCAAGAATCAATCAACCTAGAAGCAAAAACCAACAAAACCAACGAAACCAACGAAACAATCAACCAACGAACCAACGAACCAAGCAACAAATTTAATCATCTAACCAACTTAGAAGCAAGAGCTAACGAACCTACCAACCAGCTTACCAACCAAACAGCCAACCAACAAATTAAATAAACCAACCGACCTAGAAATAAAAACCAACAAACCAACCAACCAACCAACCAACAACCAACTTTCTAACCAAGCAAGCAACTAATTAAAATAATAAAATCAACCAACCTACCAACTCACAAAAATAAAACCCAATCAACTTGCCAACCAACCAACAAAAAATTTGAACCAAACAACCAACTATGGGAAACATGAGATAGTAATAAAAAAAACCTTACAGCTGGCCAATATTCTTTAAGTTGTAAAAATTGAATTTAGGTGTTTAAAACAACTTCTCAAAACCAATTGAGACAACAAATCGTTCATATACGAAATAAGCGAGTCCAGAATAGTACGTTGATATTTCATTGCAAAACAAAGTGGTTTTTATTGAACAAAATTCCTTGTGAATCAACTTCGTACCTAGGGCTCTTTTGTTATTTCTTCTTTTCTATTTTACCATGCAAGATTGTCAGAAAAGAGAGCCCTGGGGACGAAGTCTAGTAAATAATGCATACCTGTGACGATATCGAAATGTTGTACCGGATTGTTCGTCTGTTTCATTGTACTGTTCATGAATCTAAAATTAAAATTTTTGACGAAGTTAATTTTTCAGCAAATGATTTTTTCTCGGAATATAAAACATAACTTTTAAAGGAATAAAACAGGACTATTATTTTTCTTGACAATATTTTTTCACAGAAATTGTCTAAACATTTTTTTACGAAATATTTTTTCACAGAAATTTTCTATACATTTTTTTACGAAATATTTTTTTCACAGAAATTTTCTATGCATAATTTTATCTTTTTTTCCTTACGAAAATATTTTCTCTTGCGAAATATTCATACACATTGCTACTTACCTCACCTTTTTTTCAACTTTTGAACCTTTTTCTGCTTCTACTCTGTGTCACAAAATAATTTCTCATAGCGCCACTGCAAGCCACTTGTTCAGAAATTGCCGCCAAGTTGAACAGTCATGTCAATTTCATGGCTCTCCTTATTAAACTTCCTTTTTCTTATTAGTTTTTTAAAAATGTTTTTGTTTCGTCTCCGAGAAGAAGTATAATCTCCACAGTACGATCAGTTTCGCTTAACTTAGATGTGACTCGAGAACAGAGAATCGCAAGATTACGCAAACAACGAATGCTAAGTTTGGAATAAAAATTCCTTACTTTTTTTCCGCCAAATCTTTTCCTGGTTATTATACAACATTGGGATTTTTTATTCTTTCAAATTTTTTGATTTAATTATTTATCTTAAAGGGGCACTGCAGTGAAAATTTTTTTTTTGAAAAATTGTTATTTTGATAAGACAATACATAAGTTTATCAAAATTAACGTTTAACAGTCGTTAAAAATCTTCATTTATACCTTTACCGCGTCTGGAAACATCTTTTGGCATTCCATGATCAATCCTTGGATCAATGAATAAAGGTCGTCAGGCAAAACAGAAATAGCCCCAAATAATGTTCAACCCTCTTCTACGCGGATGATATTCAGACCGGACATTGAATAGTCCCTTTAGTTAGACACATTATTAGTCGTGGAATATCATTTGTCGGGAAAAAAGTTATTCGAGAAAATTCACTCCACGGCAAAAATTTATTTAGAAGATTTTCGTCGAGAAAAAAATCGTAACTTTTCCCAACGAATTTTTCTCAGGTAGCGCAAGACGTTGCGACAAGAAAGGTGTAAGAAAGTTTTCCTGGAAAATTAAGAAACACCGAGACCGACCGGAAATATCAACACATGGAACGCAGTAGTGCAAACTATTTACTCAAACTCAATTTTATCAAGACAAAATAATTTGCCTGCTCATTGAAAGTGGTGTGCTATATCAAGTATACACAAACATTTTTTTTATTTACTTGATCTCACTTGGCATCCTCGTCCCCAGGGTCTCTTGGTCCCTGCCGTTATTACGAATCGCGCTATCAAACTAATCAAGGAAGAAAAATGCCCTAGGAACGAGGTTGCTAACTTGGAAAAGCATGTACTTGTGTCGCGGGGTACAGCCGCGTAATAAACTAATGAACTGATTACAAGGTATTGTAATATATTTCTTAAAATTTGTTTCTCCTTGCTTGTAGACACACATTCTCTATGTAAACTCGTGCGAGTCAAGTGACATGTGACCAATAAGGTAGCTAAACGCCAGTTTTTTCTTCTACTTTTCAGCGGAAATGCGAAATTTTAACTATAGAATTAAAATAAAAGGTACAAATAATTATATCATGGTGAGAAAAGGTTAACAGTATTCAGGCTGGAAATAGGGGAGCTCTCTCCTTTCAAATTTTTCATATAACTTTTTTAACCTGGTTTAACCTGGTGACTTTTCGTTCAAAAAATGAACCCATAAAATGTATAAAATTTTAAGAGGGAAAATGAATTGCGGAAAAAAGCAATTAACGTCTCCCCATTCAAAGTTATGTCTCGCCCTCGACTCTACGCAGACTTTACTCAGACTATGGAGCCACGATAGGCCACCGTAAGCCACGATAAACCACAATAAGCCACGATAAGCCACGATAACAAGGTAGCAGCCGCAGTAGAAAATGAAATAAACGGACCTGGGACACTCCTGGGATATGCAGCAATGCTGAATGAAATTAGACAAAAATATGTATGCGATGTAAATATGCGATAGATCCAGATGGATTATACGCTCGCCAAACAGGGTTCAAACCAAAGCGTGCTAAGACGTGTTTTACCACCAAAGGACCAAACTGGTTTTATCTATAGATTGACACGACAAACTTATGAGTTTCCAGAATAGTACGTTTCCTTTATAGTTGTATGGATACAGCTAGCAAACAAATTCAACAAGTTCAAATCCAGAAGTTATAGGCCGTTGGTTTCTTGAATATTTATATGAAACAAGAAAGTTACCAGCATATTTGAGAATGGATAGAGGTACATAAGCCCGAGTGATGGATACTATGCAGGCATATCTTCGCAATAACAAGGGATACTTTTCTGACCTAGCCGAATCTGTTTACTATGGTCCGTCGACCACGATATTATACAAGAGGATAGTATTGGTCAACACAATACGACGATAAAACAACAACACAACACCATCACACCACCACAACACAACACGATATTACGCAAGAGGATAGTATTGGTCAACACAACATCACAACAACACATCACAACATCACAACACCACCACAACACAACACGATATTATGCAAGAGGATAGTATTGGTCAACACAACATCACAACAACACAACACAACATCACAACACCACCACAACACAACACGATATTATGCAAGAGGATAGTATTGGTCAACACAACATCACAACAACACATCACAACATCACAACACCACCAGAACACAACACCATCACAACACAACACCTTCACACCAAAACGCAACACCATACGATGTGTCAGGTAAGATCGGTCAACCCAACATTATTTAGGCAAAATGCTCTATAATGCATAAGTTTACGCCAGGTCAGAAACAGCTCTCACCAAGTTTCAATCCTTTTTTTCGGATATTGATCTTAGTTGATGAATTAGAGGTCGGTTTAAATTTGGAAAGCCGACTGATATTGTTGGATTATTTGTGTACAAGTGATCTTTAAAATTAGATTCAAAATTCGTCAATGCAATGGATAGATAATAGCTGCGTGCTATGCTTAGATTTTTAATAACGTACTCTAATCTCTTTGATTGTCAACAAAGGAACAGAAAAACACTTTAGAAATACTCCGCTTCCAGAAATGTTAATTAATGTCATGCTGATATGTTTCCATGACAACATGGTGGGACTTGCTAACATGTAGCGATCCTTTACATATCAAGTTTTCAATATAAGGATGAATTGAAGTATACGGCATTGAAGCAAATGAATGTATAACACGCTGTCAGTTATAAATATTTAACTTCATTCATCTCCGGACATGACCACGGCAACAATTTGAATCAGTGAAGTGTTTTTTTGTTACATAAATAACATTATAAATAAAATAATGTATAATTCATATCAAATATATATGACAACAACTTCACTTGGTCTTACTATTTTAAAGAACCAGCTGTCAACAGCAGTGTACACGCATCACGACCATCAACATACTACGAAGAGTCAAACTCGGGTAAGTTCTAATAAAATTAAAAATTTGTACTAAAAAATCTGGGATTTCATGCGTTTTTAGTCCTTAGAAAAAAAATATTAAAAAAGTTAAAGCTGAGGCATTTTTCTTTATTAACTCGTGTGTTCTTTTTTTGGTGTGTTTATTCCGTTTTTATTCAAAATGTTATTATAATATTCCTTTCTAACGTTACCTTTACACGTGTTTTGGTTTTTGCTTCAGTTTTTTGCTATGTTAATTAAATTCGAGCGTTTTTTGCCTAAGCATTATACTAAGGGGTCTGGTATCGCTTGTCTAGTTTTATGACCTTACACAGTGTCGATTTACGTTAAAAAAGGTTTAAGGGAAGAGAAATCAGAAGAGGGCTAAATTTAACAGGAATTGTGCAATAAAACCATGTTTATTCCTATTTTTGTTCCAACGAATAAATTTTTAATTTCAATCCAGCAGGAATTTCTCACGCAAATGCAAAAACGCACATATTTTCCTACTGAATGTATTTCTTTATATTTCATTTCAAGCTACGTGATTTTGACGTAATCACATCGGAATGACCTGTTGAATTAATCATGAAGTGGGACAGGTTAGATCCAATGTTGGACACGCCCCTTTCACGTTTAAAAACTGCGATTTTCTCAATAAACCTGCAAAGCGGCCTTTTAATAGCTTCGTATTCAAGGAAAAATATTTTTTGAATAACTTTTTTTATGGAAAGATAAATTTATCTCTGCGATAAATATTGCGAAAGTGGAATAAAATAATAAGCAGGACCGTTTGTTGATTATCAATATTTATCCACTCGAGGTGAGCAATATTCCACGAGGCGCAGACAAGTGAAATATTACCTCACCAAGAGTGGATAAATCTGACATTCGACGAACGGGCATGCAATATATGCTCTATTATATACCTAACATCTCTTTTTTTGTCAGACATTTTTTATTTTTCTATTGTATTATTGCGAAATAGAAGGCCCATGAAATGGAGTAACGATATCTGAATTTCGTTTTTGTTTACGGAAGTCATTGCATTTTACGGAAGTCATTGCATTGTAAATTGAAAATACCAAAACAAGCGTGGAATATCGCGTCAGTTATTGCACGGTTATACGGAACATTTAGATTTATTGTATATAAAAAAGAGTTCACAGGTATATAATAATCAACATTCTTTCGCTGGCAATTAACAAAAACATATAAATGTTGGTCTTTAATACGTTTTCGCCTGTCCTACATATTCTGGTCCTCAAATCCCCCCTTCGTACATATCCAAAGCTTCCCTATTTCGTGCATCCTCTGCACAAAGTAGTATTTTTGCCACCATTATGAAAAAAACGGGTATTAATATAGGAGACTAGCTAGGCGACCCAATGTTAAAAGCTAGGTTGATTGTATAAGTACAAGTAAACCGTGTTGCACATCTGTGTGAAGCTCTTAGCAGGTATATTTTGCAACGCACAATTGTTAAATTATTATTCAAATAAGAACTTTACCGCAGGAGTGGCGGAAACAGGATACAGCCTTTGGTAACCCTGTCCCAGCAAAAATAGTCACCCGACAGTTTCTATTTTGCAAAATAAATTTTCATAAATATCTCAAAAAAATTTCAACTTAATTAAAAACGCAGCCTATAGCCTGTTGTTACTCTGTATATATAAAGCAGTTGTTTAGTATAAGTCTTCGTAAAAGTTTAAAAATTCATCACAAAATTATGTGGAGTGCTTACAGCGGTGTAACTGTCTCGCAAATTCGGTTGAAACACATGAAAAAGCCTGACATAACCCTCCACGTCTATATCGTTCACCTAGAATTATTTTGTGGAATGAGCGTTTTAAAAAGTAATAATAACGTTGGCTAGGAAAATAACTTGAACTAAATAAAAGATTCAGTTAACAGAACAGCTAAAATACGAGGGTTCTTCACGATGAATGCTTGCAGCCAAAATCTTAGAAGCGGTTTGTTTGAGATTTGCGAATGGCTAAACGTAATGAAACATTTATCTTAACAAGTTGTGATTTATCTTCGTCCGAATGTCGAGATCGTGAAAAACTTGGATTCTTGGATTGGTTATTTATAAAAATCGGGCTTTGTGATTGCGTTACTTCGCGCAAATGGTCAAAACAAAGTCGCTAAAAATATACCGTATTTGCTATTTGTGCCTTGGAGATTTTTTGCGTGGTGAACCACAATCTATTTTTGGTTGGTAAACAGATGGAAATTTTTTAATTATATAATATATAAAGGTTACATCTTCGAAGAAAATGTCTACAAAATTTCCATGCCTTCCTCCATGCGTAAAACCTCAGGTCTGTATAAAATGGCTTCAGAAAAATAGAACTCGGTTAAAAACTGTAAACGATAAAACACTTCGTTCTCGGTAAAATTCCAAAATATTTTGTAAATTTTTGATCAAGCCTCTTTAAAACAGATACCGATTTAAAGCGGACAGATCTTTTCTGGACAATGGACAATGCATGCTATCCGCATTGTCCATCCTTAAACTTTTTTACCAACAGCGTGACTTTAGCAATCTTTTCTTGGATGCTGCTCGCTTAAATAATGTAACCAGAAATGAAACTAAAAAAGCGACCTCTGACATTACTAGGCACAAACATAAAATTTAACCCACTTCCTCGTACTGATTATATTCAGGCGTTCACTTGATAATTGGAATAACGATAAAAGCCCGACTGACTTCAGGTATAAAAGGACAGACCTTGTCAGACGAAAAGATTCTTTGAACCGAGGCAGTCATAACAAAATATCGCTTACTGTAAATCCTCGATTAAACGTCGCGGTGTTTATTCAAAGCTAGTTTTTTTATTGTGGCACTTAATCGAGGGGAGGGAGGGGCGCTTATTCGAGGGCGGCGCTTTTTCGAGGGCAGCGCTTATTCAAGGGCGGCGCTTATTCGAGGGCGGCGCTTATTCAAGGCCGGGCTTATTCGAGGGCAGCGATTGTTCGAGGGCGGCGCTTATTCAAAAAAACAATTTTCAGACAAATAAAAAGGAAAAGCTAAATCCTCATTCTCTTACGTTACGTAAAATCTTTACCTACGTGTGACATGTTTAACAAGAAAGTACGTAAACCCTTACAGAGTCTACTAGTAAGTGCTCACGTAGATCTCTAACGAAAAAAAAAATTAGTGACTAGGCTGTAAAATTACTCTGGTGTGTAAAAAAAACAGACGAACAAACAGTTGAAAATGCAAAGACACAGGCATCGCGTGCATATCCCGGCCATTAATTTGATATCTCCCCTTCCTCTGTTAATAATTATCTATGTGCACTTTTCTATATCAAATATAAACCCTTCATCAATCAAAAAAAATCAATGAAAAAAAAAAAGAATTTATATTTTCTTCATAAATGAAAAGTTAAGAATTAAATGTTTTTATAGCTTGAGTTTGATAGAGGGAAAGCTTATTAAAAGTAAATTCGGTGCAGTTAAATTGAGCATATAAGAAAAGTGAGATCCGATGTGCTACGTGATGCCCGGGACCCGATACACGATACTCTGAAATTAAGATCCAACACCTCTTTTTCGTTCCCAGAGCTTATTAAGATAAAACACTTTCGAGGTTTTATCTCAAAGAGCTCTGGGGACGAGAATGTCAACACTCTAATACCGATACGCGAGATCCGATAGCTTGAAGTTTTAATCGGAAAGTCAATACCGTAAAATGCCGTAATCAACTGCAGCGCCTATCAGCGGTGATAGTAAGATTTTGGTGCGCTTATAAATTATAAAAAAGAATAACTGAATATTTTTTTAATGATGTGTATTGTCCTATAAAGGTCATATAAAGTATAAAGTAAAATTGCTCTATATGCTCTAAAATGTCTCTCCCCCATAACCTTCGTCAGTTGTTTAATCATCAGAAATATCAGAATGAACATCACTCTTCAATTTTATGGATGGAAGCATTACTGGTGGAAAGCGTCGTACTCCTGAAGTCACTTGTACTTTAAGTGAAACAAAACCTTCATTTTTTTCTTATCTAAGGGTGTGCTTATAAACGGGACTAAAGTTTTCATAAGGATTTGATGCGCTTAACTACGGGTGCGCTTGATTACGGCATTTTACTGTATATACACTCCACCCTCCTGCTCATTTTATATATTATAATTTATCTTCTATTTCTGAAACACCTTCTATTAAATTTTTGCTATACTACCGAAGCAGTGAAAATTTCAAATGAGCATTAATTAGCATAAGTGTACCAGTCGTTGTGCTGATTTTGTGTTCTCCGCATTTAGAACGTATTATTTCATAATTAATTTTCATATCATAGCCTTTACGCACGAATTTCAGCTAAAAAGGCAACCTCGACCCCAGGGAATCTTGTATCTTTTAGACACGGGGATCGCCGTCCCGGATGTCAGAAAGATACAAGATGCCCTAGGGACGAGGTTGCTAAACATGATGACCCAAGATTGATATTTAGCATTTGATACATCTTTACACCTTTCTTCTTAAGAAACCACATAGAAAACTTTTGGTACTAAAATAAATAAATAAATAAATAAATAAGAAACCCAGACTAGTAGTCCCTTTGCTTTGTTTCTTAAAAAGCGTGTATTATGCGTCTTACCTTTAAAATATTTCGCCTTGCACCGCCGGGACAATATTGTAGCGAATCTCTCGCATTTTCTTGTCCACAGATTTCTTCGAGATTACTTTGTACAAGGAATGGAATAAACATATTAAAGCTGATTTTAAAGAAATAAAAATGGATTTTTCTCTTAGGGTCTTGGTATAAGGGTCTCAGGTCGCGAGTCTCGTAGAGTATTAAGTATCGGGTCCCGATTATCACCTAGGGTATCGGGTCCAAATTATCCCCTAGGGTATCGGGTCCCGATTATCACCTAGGGTATCGGGTCTCATTTTTCTTGTACACTGTTGAATGGTTATACAAAAACGCTAAGGAGCAGTCTAGACGTTTTTGCGTTATAGTTGAATAATGAATCATGAGAAAAATTATTCGCAATGCAATCCTGAGTAATAAATATTTAAGAACGTATTATACAACATTATTTTTTTAAACATTCTGTAATCCGTGTTCTGAAGATCACAGGTACATCTTCTTCTTCTTTTTTTCTTTGGTTGACATTGTTCGTTTCAATTTTTTAACCGATAGAATGCTTCTTTTCTTGTCTGTCTTTCTAAAAACAACCATGCAAAAATCATCTGCTTTTTTAACCCCCTATATTCTATCATTTTTTCCGCCAAAACAGTGTCGTGCTACAGACACACGAAATATCAAATGTGATATATTTTTATCGACTTTGTTACGAGTCTATTTAGAAGGGCGTCTAAATTTGTATGTCCCCCTGTCGAAAAAGAAGTTCTAGTTCAAGAAGGAAGATTCAGCACGCGATGTTTTAAAAGAAAAATTTGTCTGAGGCTCAATGTTTATGTATTTTACAGTGTCGACCATTGCCTAATTTTGGCTTGTTGACTAGCTACTCGGAAATACCAAATCACTTATTTGATTTCTCAGTTAGACTTTTCGCAAAAAGAAAGTCTCGCAAACTATTGCTCTTGTAATTCCTGTTGCTTCTATCAAGCTATCTGTTACTTGCAAGTTGCTTCATTTGTTGAAAGATCTCAGCTCCATGTTTCTTAAAGAAATAACTTAATACTTACGACTTTTTCAAGAAAACTGAGGAATTTTAATTAGTTTAGATCAAAATATTGGTTGCTTAAGACCCTTAAGTAAGGCTCGACATATATTATACCCTTAAATGGTTGAGAATTTTCAGGTAAACTTAGTAATCTTTTACTTCCGGTTGATTGACTTTGGCGCTACTGTCATTTTTAAAGTTTTATATTACGTGACTTAGGGACGATATGATGAAGCACAAGCTGTAAAAGAAGTTACGTCATTAAATTTCGCGGATGGCTAACGAAGAACATTTCTCGGATCATCGAACTTTTGCTTAAATGCCACAGATAGCCAAACTTAGTCCATAACATGTTTTTTTATATAAGTATAACATTTCGAAGCATCTGTAGGCTTAAATTTGCTCATTTTTTAAGCATATGATTATCATTAGGGGAAGCCTAAGAAAATGTTGTGAAGTTTTTATGTTTTTTGTTTGGTTAGCAGTTTTTATTTTATTCCTAATGTCTGTAAACCAGTATGTAGGTAGATTTAAGTTGTAATAACTGATGTTTAAAATTCAAATGCAATATTTTTTTTCAAATAAACATATTTTGAGCCTGATCATGTGTTTTTCATAAGCATATTCCAATAATTTTTTTGCCAATAAACATATTAACATACTAAGCATATTTTAAGCCTGAAAAAGTACTTTTCATAAGCATCCTTAAGCCTCATTTTGGAATTTCAGAAATATAGAAAAAATGTATTGTTCGCGGGATTAAATATTGTGGATAATCATTTTTTTTTCATTTCGCGGGGAATTAAGTTCAAACCTACAGCAATTTCTTCTTCGGGCATATCGCATAACGCGTCCACCTAACGGAACTGGTGCTGTTGTGGAAAAAATAAACCTGCGAATATAAACTGGTATTATTTGTAAAAGAGAGAGTTTTAATGAACAAACTCTGAACCAAATATCGAAAGGAAAGAAATGTTTTATGAATTCTCTCGTCGACATTTCAGGGCAGGGCAGGAGACAAATTTGATTCCCAAAATAAAATTCGTTGTTCACAAAAACAAAGAATTTCGCAGATGACAATTTTTTTTACATTTTGCGGGAATTAAATTTCGTTGGATACCTCCAAAACCGGTATTAAAAAATTTTCAACCCAACGTGTCCGGGTCATTCCACAGAAGCAAAAGTTTCCATTCAATTAGGATGAGCACGTAGCATATTCTAAATTTACTACTGCGGTGAAAGTTGCGGTCATAACTCAAGAAGGGGGTGTAGTACATTGTGAATTATTTATCGCTAGTCAGATTCGTCGAAAAAAATATATATTCTTAACACCATTTTTCACCTTTCATTAAACGGCAATGTAGCGACGTCCTACATATATCTGGATCTGGAATGGTGAAAGAGTTTCCGTGTTTTCGCTGTTCATGCTTAAAAATGTTGATATGTTTAATATAATTTTTAAAAGTACCAAATGAAACCTGTTGCGGATTTACCTTCTGTCAAAAAATTGCTTTCAAAGAAGTTGAATTTAGAAAAAAATGATGTTTGTGTAATAATAGCCGTTATCTGCATGTCGTGCTACACCACGCACGAAATCATGTAGCTGCTAATAACAAATGTGTTACAGTTTTATCGACTTTGCTGTAACGGGTGAATTCCCGTGGCTAACGACCAATTTATAAGAAGACAACATCATTCGACATGGCCCTAAAATTTATTTTTGTGAAGTCGCACAATCCTGCCATTGTGGACCCGCACAATCCTGCAATTGTGTACCCGCACAATCCTGCAATAGATTTATAAACACTGATGCGCGAAATTATTTGCTGCGAAACCCGTTTTCAGCAAATTTTACTCTCAGCTAATGGCTAACAATTTGTTACAATTATTTCGCTGACACAGCTTGTTGGGAACTGTTAGAAAGCGAATTACGACACTCTTAATAATGTTGAACCGAAGAGAGTTATACTCACTATCTATCCAATACTCTCTTTTTTTCTTTTTAATTGGCCAGTAATAATTGACCAGTATTCATGCGCAAGTGAACGTCATGTTGGGATATTTTTAAACGCTGGTGAGTACTAAGACTTTGTAGTACGCCCGCACATCTATTAACGTGCAATCAACCAAAATGAATATAAGCTTTAACGAACCCCCAAGTGACATGTCAACGTAATTATTGTATTTCTTTTAATGTTTTCAAAATATTCAGAGCGTTTGTCTTATCATTATAAGAGAAAAAATATATATATATTAATTTGACAAGTCATTTTTGTGTAGATGACATCCCTCAATATATGGAATTCCATGCAACATTATACATCTTGACGCTGCTGCATTTACTGTGGTTTATTCACAACACCACCAGCAAAGCTATACAACCAGACGACGACGAAAAAGTACCAAAGATTACTCATGAGATTCTTCTGCCTTGTTATGATGAGTGTTTAACCTCAAGAACATTGTGTTTGAGGGTGGAGAATTTATCTGTGCAGCAAGCCATGGTCTGTTGGCAGGCCGCCCACATCTGCCGACAGAACTGCGTGCTTCGAGCGAAGTTGATGAAATCGATCAAGAAAGGTATCCTTCGTAAAATGCGTCGAAGCACTTATCATTTGTCAACGGGGTGATCCAATTCTTTGCTACCGCGTTGTTTCGTGTTTCGTGTTGTCCAATGGTATTTGTGCGTGTTAAGGCGTGCATGTTATTCACCATATATTGACAGAAGCTTCCAATAGATAGGAATGACTTGGTGTAAGATGACTCAAAATGGACAGAGACGCAATGAACATTCATTGTCTCAACACTGACGAGTCCATTTGTCATCTTTTTCCACTTTTCTATATTTTTGGTCACTTCAAAGCACTGACTGAAGGTTCAATAACGATAAAGGATAAGGAAAGATGTCCACATGTCTTTCTGTGCCCTCTTAGAATAAACGATTGTGAATATTTCATTGAATTATTTCTTAACGCATGTTATTGTTAACAGCAGATCAAACGAACAAATTTTTAACTCTGTGTATAGATTGTATTTTAATATTTTTTATCTGTTCATTTCGACGATTTTTAAATTATTTATTTTAAAAAAAAAACATAAAACAAGGAAAAGACTTTACTTAGCTACTCTGCCCGCTTATTTTTGAGAATACCAAGATTCTAACAAGGCTGGTTATTATTCTTATTTTTCTATTGTTCTAACCAATAGATCTATTGTTTCTAACCCAAAATCCCAGCCTGATATTCTTATAAGCCATTACTCTTATCAAAAAAGTGTGTATATACTAAACGAACATATACAACGTTATACAAAAACTATAAACGAAGTATATAGAAAGAAATTTATACATATATACATGAATATAAATATACACAGCAGATATAAACATTCATGATTTGGAAAATGTTTTCCATCAATTAAAACGACAAAGCCATACATACATGGCTGTTTTGACATTGCTTAGATAGCAGAAACAAATATAAAACTTTCTTTCAAGATCTCTTCTTCTTTTTGTATGAAAAGTTGTAGAGTTTAAAAGAATAAAGATTTTCAAATGGGAAATATAACTGTCACATTTTATTAAGCAAAGAATTAAAACTGGCATTTTTTCAATATGAAGGATGTTCGAAATGCGGTGACATGAATGTACATAGCCTGGATGCTTCTTACCTTTGAACCTCTTTTTATTTAGCTTTGTAGCTAAATAATTTTTTTGACGATTTTTTCGGCTCTGTTAGATATATAAATTAATCTTTTTTCAACACTTTTTTAATTTCGCAGTACCCATTCGTGACTTTTTTATCTAAATATTGTGCTGAATGTTAGTTATGCCTTTTTCTGTTTCATCATTTGTTTTCTTCCTCTTTTGGGGCATTTAGATCATTGTAAAATTTTCTAACTTATTGTAATTTTTTTCATATTAATTTAAAACAGATTATACTCTTTCATTGCAACATAAACTCGCTGATTTCCCTAACATGCCATCACCTGGAACGGACGGGGGTCATACATTGCAACCTACCCATTATATATGCTATGGTTTTTTTATGAAATTCAATGTTTTAATTCAAGCAACTTTACATCGATTTTATACTCGGAAAAGAATGATAGCTATTCTATATTAGTAATACTTGTTTGTTTTCCCACAGGCTCAAGAGTTGACCTCATTCTTAAACGTGTACTCCCACTCCTCCATCAGCCAAAACATTCAACCATATCGGCATCATTTTAGGTTGAATATCCGACACCTTGGTTGAAGTGTGCGCCCCCAATCAATCTAGACCGGGTACAGTATTCGACCCTAATCTAGCACATATTTTATTTGAACAATTTGGCTTATTTTAATCTTGAGAATATGGCTTTTAATACTTTCTTCACACATTATTTTCTCAAAAAGCATAGGGGACATTAAAAGTAATGGTCACCAGCAAATGTACACTTTGCTAAATAGTCTGGAGTTGTTTCAAGTAGTTTTTTTACCGTCACATAAGAAAATGAGAACTAATAATATAAACTATAATAATTTTCAAAATTAACAAAAGCAATCCTCGTGTTGTTACCTGATATCGAGGCAGCTAGCTCTAAAAAAGGCAACCCTGGCAAGGAGGTTGGACAAAAGTAACAAAAAATTTTCTCGGCGATGAATGATTTTATTCGACGAAAATTTCGTCCGACATTGTTTGCGACGTTATTTTGATATAAAAATGTAAGAATGCTCCTAAATAAACGCCACAGAACTAAAAGCTGGAAGTTTAGATTCATTTAACGCCCAGGGCGTCGATTTTAAGTTTTCAATGACCTGTCAGATAAAAAATTCTTATGATTATTGAGGGAATTGACATCGTAAAATTAAATGAGATTACGTTAGAGAACTCAGAATGAACAGGAAGTGGATAATTATCCTATTTGCAAAAAAGCTCACGCGAACTTGCATGATATTAGATAAGTACCTGCTTAAATTACATAACTTAAGTAAGATTTTTGCAAAACATTGAGTAGAATCTGAAATTTTCGCGCAGCAGATGTTTGTTCTAAATTTTTTTGCCCATCGAAATTTTGCCTGATAATTTGACGTAATAAACTTCTGATCGTAGTAAAAATAATAATCTTTGTAGAAATTAACACAGAACTTAGATAATTTTAAAATTGACATTTTTTGCACATCAAGGATGAGGTGATAACTTGATGAACTCGTGCAGATTGTAGAGGCTAACTAAAACTACTCCATCACATTTATTATGCAGAGAGCTTTTTAACAAAGAAAAGTCATTTTCTCACTTGACAAAAAATAGAACAGCTTTTTGCTTATTCCGCAGTATTTCCTTACACTACCGGCCGACAACAACCTTGTCCCCAGGGTCTTGTGGTCCCTAAGCCGTTATTCTTCATCAACAAGGCAAAATGCCCTAGGAACGAGGTTGGGCCGAGATATTTTGAAAGTCAAACACAAATAGGCCTGTTTGAGAGCAAAATATATTCTCTGTTCCAGGAGCATCTTTAGGAAAGACGAAAGATTGTGTCGAAAAACAATAAAGAAATTTTTTCCAAGTGGTGGGGGGCGGGGGGCGGTAAAAAGCGTCTGCGAAAACTAGGGGTTAAAAGGGGTGTTTATTTGAGCACTGGGAACGAAATTGTTTTAAATACTCACACGCATTATACATTGCATTTGCTGTCACGATAATAAGTTAGATTTAAAATCTGAAATCAGTTATTTAAATCCGTTAGAAACGCTAAGTTCGACAGGAAGTTAGCAATTATCACAAGTCATAAGGCGTGCTACAAAACTGGTGAAATCGCAAAGTTGCTAGTTTCTATTATTTGTTTTAAATCATGTGAGTCAAGGCTTAATCACTTAAGGTATGGGAACTCTCTCAAGAATGGGAACTTTGATCCTTATAAATAAGTAAAACTTAGTCATTTAAACAGAAGAAAGGTTATCTTGAGCAAGCTATCGGGAAGCATGATACATGGTTATCTATACGTACTCTTTCTAATAATCGCTGTTTCTGCTTTTACTTTACCCAGTGTGAACACGAATCGTCTTGGATCTTTGGGAGATACGTTTGAGAAACTCGTTGAGAAAAGAATACGTCCTTGCAATGAAAAATGTTCGGTTTCCAAGCTGTTATGTTTGGGGATAAATGATAACAACAGAATACAACATTACATACTGTGTTGGCAAGCTTTTCAGATATGTCAAATAAATTGTAAACTTCGGTTCAATGACCTAGCGTTAATACGAAAGCTAGCAGGTGGAAAACATAACTTACAGTGACGCGATATGCTTGCTACAAGCCTTTTTAAATGTGTTTAATATTGCTCATAATATACTCAAACGTTTCAGGATTGTTGCTTTTGAATAATTATTTTGGAAAATCGTTGTTTGATTTACCATGGCACATGATCAATCTTACGCTTGTGTTGGATGGATACATGTACATCAACTTCGACAGTGAAGCGCGCGTTAAAAGCAAAGTCATTAGATTTATAGCAAAGCTTCCCAACATGGAGTAATTATGTACTTACATATTATATGTGTGGTTACACGTTGGAAAAACAGGTTTATATACGCAGCTTGGTACAGTTTGTTTATCATTAATAAACACCACTCACGGATTCACTATTAACATAGTTGCTAGAAATTATACTGGTTGCATTTACTATATTTAAAAAAAGTCCACAGAAATGGAGATCGCAAATTGTGTCGATTTTCTATAATTGTGAGAAAAAAGCGAATTTCATCACCTGCTCAAGATTTGCATATGTTACTCATAAGTGTTTTTTCGTTTCACCATAAACATTCTTAACTTTTAAGCAAAATCATTCAGATATATTCTTAGCATATCCTTAGCACCTTGGAAGACCTGAGAATGCGTAAAGTGATGTAAAAATCACCCCTAAAGTGCTGTGGTTTAAGCAGCCTAATTCAACAGACAGACAGACAAGTAAATTTTGTGGAGAAAAATACTTAAAATGACTCCTGAGAAAAGACATTTCACATCAATGATAGGATACAAGTTTATATGAGTTAACAAAGAATTCTTCCTAATCCAAGCAAAATTTCAAGATGAACATATTTATAGGATATTTTAAACTTTTGTCTAATTTCATTTTGAATATTCTTATAGAGTATATCCTTATGAATAAAGCGTGTATCTCTTTTCTGTTCACACATTACATAAATTTTAGCTCACCCTTCCCCCACTGCGCAATGATATTGAATATAAAAGATCATTATGAAGGTGACGTGAAGGCTTCGCACTGTTGGGAATAATCTTATGATGTAATTCATTGTTGATATTTGTCGTACCCATGGCAACTTGAGCATCTCTCTGCAAACTACAGATGCGAGAACACAAGCTCTTATAATAGCTCAAAAAGACTTGCGAATCAACTTTCTATTCTTATCGTCATGCATATAAACAAAGTGGAGCCTTTCTAAAGCAGATACTCGCAGGAAAAATTTGCCTGCTTTAAAGAGTTGTTTGCTTTGGAGAGTTTTGTTCTAAACTTTTGACACAGTAACTAAAATGGAAGTTAACCAAGAAGGGGTTGAAAATTCTGTAAAACCTGACCTTAGGTCGGCTGTTCTTATTTTCGAACCTTTTTTAACCAGATTTATCCTCTTTTTGTTCTCAATTTTGTTCTCAATCGCAATCGTTCCAAAAAGTAAGAACATGGTTTCAGAATTCAGCCTTGTTCTTATTCATGGATTTTTTCTCAAATTTCTTTGGAATTTCTGTAATTGTATGAAAAATATTGGACCTCTATTATTGACATAAACCATAAGTCATTCGCAATCGAGTCAGAGATGAGAAACGACCGCAAGCAATCGTTGAGACAGACTTGCAAGTTAAGAAAACAATAATCTAAGCCTGGAGTTGTTTATTTTGTTCTTATTTTCAAAATCTGGGGGTCGTGTTCTTATAAAAGCGTGTATTACGTAAAGGGTCAAGAAAAGGCATTTGATTGGACAAGTAAGAAAGTAACTAATACTTCAAACGAATATATAATTGATGAAAGTCAATTTCAACCGAAATGGTAAAATATTTCATTGCTGTGTCAGCTTAAGAGATGCCGAGATGAAGTTGATCTGTATAAACTACTTAAAGAATTCGTCCTGGTCAAATCAATCTGATGTCTCATGAGGGTTTGCTTTTTAGAGGATATCTGACTTAGAGAATTTCAAATGCCATTAGTATCGTTGATTGAATATTTTTGTTTTAGCTACTTTTTAATATCGCTCCTGGTGAGTTTCGCAACATTCTATAAAACAAGGTGTTTATCTATAAAATGAAAAAGGCATCTATTTCCGTACAATTTTTACATGCAATACGTAAAATTAACTTACAAATTACGAAACCGAACAAACAACAAGAGTATTTACAAAACTGAAAATTTGTATTTGCAGCTAGGTGACGTCAAATAAACAAACGACACAAACAAAGCATTTTATACAACCATTTGTTGATTGTTTTAAACACAACTCATCCTAAATACTTGTTGACTCGTTTTATAATAGGATTTCCACCTTGACTTTCTGATGTAAAAAAACTACAGGTCTCAGTGATTGTGTAAAAAACTGGAGGTGTCATAAAAGAAGTAACTACATGTTTTGGCCAGGTTACCTCGTTACCAGGTTACCTCGTTACCAGGTTACCTCGTAGGAATCCTTAGACTGATATCACGCTCTACCAACCGAATCATTAGGAGGATTTACCCATTAATCACTTGATGGGTGGATCCTACTAGGCGGACCAAATATTACCATGTGCACGAGACGTCAGACACGGAGATTTTTAGTTGTTTTCTTTTAAATACACTGTCCAAATAAGAGGTTTCAATTCAGAAGGTACTTGAATTGCAGACACAAAATTGTGTAGATTGCTTATCATCTCGCTATTAAAAATGCACAACTATGAAACATCCACAATGCGACCCAATTCTACAATTTCTGCTAACAAAAATACAGCCTATCATCCATGGTTAAAAGTCGCGCGATTGAAACGTTTATGGTCTTAAACGGCATTTAGGTGACAAAAAATCAAAATTTTAATGTCACCATCATGTTCGGCATACTTTTTTTGTTAACTTTGCCAAATTTTGTCTAAAATAAAGTAGTTTTAATTTTTGGACCAATTTTGGCCGAAAATGACATTTAGGTGACAAAAATCAAAATTATGATGTCACTATTATGTTCAGCATACCTTTTTTGTTAACTGTGCCAAATTTTGTCGAAAGTACTTAGAGAGTTTAGGTACGAAGTTTAAATCTGTGACGTTGCAATTGACCATTTAGGACATTTAGTTAGTTACGAGTTGGAAACCTATCCTCGCAGGCGAGATAGTAAAAAGAAAAAAAAAGTAAAAATAGTTACCAAGATGAGATTCGAACACACGACTACTCCCGTGTCGGTGCTCAGAGAGCCAAAAATTTCCATTTTGGGACGGACAGCTGTATTTGAATACTCCTCGCAGGCGAGATAGTAATAAAAGTCGGGAAAAATTATTTGCCGTGGGTGAGAAATTTAGTCAATTTTCTTCGTCATTTTTTTGTCCGGTATGGCACTGACCTTTTTTAAAGGGTCCATACAGCGCACCAGCGTTACCAAATGTTTCTCGAAAAGTTTTTTGATATTTTAAAAATTGATACTTAGAGGTTCTAAAACCTAGCAAAGAGAGTCTTTGTATGATAAATGCTTTTTTCAATTGAAAAAGAAACATGAATGAATGAATGAATGAATGAATGAATGAATGAATGAATGAATGAATGAATGAATGAATGAATGAATGAAAAAGGTGAAAACAAAAAAATGCAATCTTGCTCTCGGAAAAAATTTTGTCGGGGAAAAGTAACAAAATAACTTGCTATTTTTCCCCGCCAAAAAAAATGATATTTTACTTTCTTCCATTGTAATTTTTTTAAAAATTATTCGCAAAGATTCGGAAAAAAATAGACAAAATAAAAAAAACACACAAGTAACCATTTTTTCTTTCGTATATAACAGCTACTTTTTTAAACATCCATTCCTGGTTCAATTAATGTTAAAACTTTTAAAGGCGCGCATGTGGTATTTGTCACTCCTACTCGCTACCGCCCAACAATGTTTGGCATAAAACTTCCAACGGTTCAGATACCTACTGCATACGTTACTGAAATCAGACAACAACAGACAGTTTCTGTTGACGATAAAAAAATGAGGAGACGAAAAAAACGACGATGACGTCATATGACAATGAAATATGACGATATGCCGAAAATGATTGCCGATATTGAGGAGCAAAAGAAATAATAAAATTACAACAATGGAAACAAAATTGTAGCAGTAAAAGTCTTTAAAGAATGTAATACAGCTGGAGCTTTATAAGCAATCACTTTATAAGCCTGTAAAGTTTCTAATCAACTTTAGCAGCAATAAACAATATTGGACACCAGCAACAAATTAACTTTTTTGGGCTTCGGTTTTAAAAATTAATTATCGGACTTTCGTCCTTCCTTTAGGGGCTGTTCATATGGGGGCGGGTTATCTCTCGCTACTCTTAAGAAACGCAAAGAAATAGAAAAGTGTTCATATGACAATCGAAGTCTTCGTTTACATATATATATACGAGAACTTTGTTTTTAAAAGTTTTGTTCCCACACCATTCGAAATCTTACTTACTCTCTCTCTCTCTCTCTTACTCCAGGTTTATCGTTCGTTTTCCCCATTGATAAGGCTAGAACGTCGATCATGTCTACGGCCAGGTTGTATTGCATTTCTCCAGGCTAAACGGTTTTTCATATCGCGTTGAACGTTTTCAAGTCATCGTTTACGGGGTCGTCCTTTCGGGAATTTTCCAGGAACAATCATCGTCACACCTCAAAACATGGCCGTACCATCGGTGTCGGCGGGTCTGTACGACCTCCCCAATTGACTTCAAACCAAGGCGTCTGTGTAGCTCCACTGTGGGAACTCTGTCAGAGAGCTTTAACAGATGCGATCCACCTCAACATAGCATTGTCATTTCTTGTAATGCGGCTAACATCCTTAACATTGACCGGTCAGGTCTCACTTCCATATAACAAAACACTTCTAATGCAAGCATTATACATGTGCCCACGCACCTTCAATGCACCTCTAGTTGTTAGGATGGGAAGCAACTGTCTAAAATTCTTCCAAGCTGATCGAATACACCAATCCGACATTCGCGCCCCATTTTGAATTTAATGCGCGGTCAGGGGTCTAGGACAAAGTTAGTGTACACAGGAATTTGTTTTAGTGTACGCTGGAAGGCTGGAAGGAGCCATTTTTGTTGTAATCAAAGTAATTTGGTGCATATAAATAATTGGCATATAAATAACGTTAAATAATTGGGATCAGGCAGTAGTACCTCACCATGTAGGAGTTTGGCTTGATATTCTTGCATCAGTTGACCTTCTACCTCCTGTGCTGTTTTAACAAGTGGAACATTGGTCTCAGCAGCAACAGACACTCTAGCTACCAATTCAGCCTTTCTACTCAAAACTGAACCCTGATGTACACCAACTTTTACTCCAAAACTTTCAGAGAACAGCCGAATTATTCTAACGCTTGACTTAGGGTTTGCATACATAGCTTGAATTGTCTGAACCACCCATTCTTTAACACCAACCTTTCGCAACGCCCACCACAACACTTTTCGTGGTACTCGGTCAAATGCCTTCTCTAGGTCAACAAATGCAAAATACAAATCTTTCTTTTTACTCAAGTGTTTTTCGTGTAGTTGACGTAGAATAAAAATTGCGTCAGTTGTACTACGACCAGGCATAAAACCAAATTGCATACTGTCGATATCAACTTGTTTCCTGATGACGACTTCAATGACTCGTTCAACAACTTTCAAAACTTGGTCCAGCAGTTTTAAACCTCTTTTTAATGCTGCACTCGGTTGTATCCCCTTTTCCCTTGAAACAATTTATAATGTATGACAACTCCCAATCAGAGGGGATAGTCCTCTGCTCAATGATTTTGTTTATTAAGGAGGTCAACGACGTTATCATTTTGTCACCAGCTGCATGTATCATCTCAGTTACAATGCCTGACGGGCCAGGTGCCTTACCAACTTTCATGTGACTTATAGCAGCGGCAACCATTTCCTCAGTTACTCTCTGTCGAGGACCAGCTGTTGGAGGGCTTTCTGAAAGCGAGCTTTCATCACAAGGGAATTCAACATTTAGAAGGCCTTCCATACCTCTAATTTTTCAGCATCATCAAATACTGTGTCACCATTCTGGTTTTTAACACATTTCTCACCTACAATGTCACTGTTGTCAAACTTCATTTTCCGAGCATGTTTAAAGACTAAATTTATCTGGTCCTCTCCCCTAAGTTCACCAATGTGTTCCTGTGAAGGTCTCTTTGCAACATACACAGCAGCTTTTGCACTCTTCTTTGCCCTTAAGTATTCTTCTTTTGAGCCACCTTTTTTTTCATGCTTTCCATAGTCTTCTTTTTGTTTTTATTGCATTCTCAACTGTGTCATCCCACCACCAAGTTTCTCTTCCCTGTGGGGGACCCCCTCTGTTTTTCCACAAGCCAAAGCACAAGAACCCAACAATGCCTCTTTCAGGTCATTCCATGTGCTTTCGACGTCTTCTTTAATCTCCTTTGCTTCAATCGACTGGACAAAATTTTCACATAGCCTGTTTCTTACAGTTTCCTCCTTCAGTTTCCAAACTATAATTTTTGGAGCAACTCTACGAGGCTTTTCAGACCTTTCACAAAATTCAAAATCACACACAACAAGCGATGTTGTATGACACACTCTTCTGGGATACTATTTACGTTTTTTGTGTATTTCAAACTGGATCTGCGCACGAGAATATAATCAATCTGCGAAGAGTTTCCACCAGAATTACTAATCTTGCTTCTGCCTTCGTGTAAAATGTATTAGTAATCGCCATATCAGTGGCTACATATAAATCCAGTATTCGCGTTCCTTCAGCATTCCTTTCTCCATATCCAACACCGTCATGGTAACCCTCGAAACCAGAAGAGTCTTTACCCACATGACCATTTAGGTCGCCCCCTACAATAACCAATTCGTCATCATTACATGCCATAATGTTATTGAAAAGTTCCTTGAAAAAGGCAATCCTTTTTTTCTTCTGGGAGACCAGCTTGTGGTGCATACGCGCTAAAAACGTTTACCACAGTTTTTCCAACTAGTATTTTCAGCACTATTAGCCTATTGTTCAACCTATCCACAGCAATCACCTTTTCGATGAGGTGCTCTGCAATCAAAACACCAACCCCTCCATATCCAGAATCATCACCTTTCCAGAAAAACTTATAAAAACAATCTTTCCCAGCAATTTTACGGGCCGATCCGCCCTTCCAACTTGTTTCCTGTAAACAACATATGTCTACACGCCTACGTTTCACAGTCTCTACAATTTCACCACCACGCTTGCGCATAGATCCTACATTCAGAGTAGCTACTCTAATTTTAAGTTTGGACGGTGGGATTTTGCTTATTGTGGATCTGACCCACCCACGAACGGCCCTACCGGTTACAACACCAACAATGGATGCATTGGCCCTGATAAACTCGTTTCTATTGTTTGTGGACATGATCATAAGTTTGAAGCAAGATTTTTACGAATGGATGCTCTTCCTATCTTCAACCTAGGCCAACCAGGATATGAAAATTTTGCAGAGTCTCACCAACTCAAGGCCAACAATCAAAAACAAACACTAAATCAAACCAAAAACCACTTCCAGTTCAAAACAATCTCCCATTGCAGCACGGTCGACTCAGCCAGCAAGGGTATACATATTTTTGAATAGGGCGGTAATACATTCGCCCTATCGCCAGAGCCCCGTTCGCCTCAGTGAGTTACCAACGGTCAAGCGGTCAAGGACTGACCTTCGGGGACGTGGGGTTGACTTAAGGGTGGCATGCTCTAATTTACGCAGGCAATGCACACTTTTAATGTACTGCCATCACCCTTCTTGACCACTAAAATCATTTTCGAAATTTGAATATTTTCTGTTAAACACTTGTTGTTGTTTTTCTCGCTACCCAGACTCCTGAATATTTTACGTGATCATATACATGAAAATATAAGAGATTGTATTTAAGTATCTCCACTTAGCTAGTCAAGTTAGAGATTATAAGGCTATATAATGACCTAAGTTACTGCTTCTTTCGCATTTACATATTTTTGGATAGTTATATATTTTTGCACATTTCTTTTGACGCTCCAATATTGACAATCATGTTTGACGTATGGTCATACCTCATCGTCATGTGATGTGATCGTCGCTACTTTCTTCTCTTCATTTTTTTCGACGTCAACAGATATTGTCGGATGTTGTTTGCCTTCAGTAACATCAACATCTTCCAGACCAACCTTCCATTTTTAAATTTCAATATACATACATGTGCATTGGCTACTTCTACTTTTCTACAACGGACCACTTGCTTTGAATATTGACGTCGAATAAAATTTGTAACACTTGGTTAACCTATCATCAATTTGACGTCACTATCAGTTTTGTAACTTGATTGGTTCAATGTATCTGTAACTTCGTACCCAGTTTGTGATTGACGTACAAATAAAATTTTACACAGTTTACACAGATAGATAGATGTAAACGGGATGCTTTCTGGTGCATAGCGCAGTGTAGAAGGACCTCGAAGACGAAGTTGGAAGTAATTAAAGGACCAAATACACGACACAATTTTTGTCGTACCTTTTTTTCTTCCGTTATACAGTAAAACCTCTCTATAGCGGCTATAGAGAGGTGTCCGCTACATAGAGGTTCTTCCCAAAATTAGCTCAAATTTCTTCAAAAACCGGGGCTATTAGGGCGTATTAAAATCGACTGTTATGCTACCTTTCTTTCAAAACTAAAACAAGCTCAAGACTTGACAAAAAACATTGAGGCCAGTTAGAGTTTCATCATTTTGATTCATTGAAAAATTTAGCAATTCGATGGAGAAAGTTGCTGAGGAATGTTTTCTTCGTCGTCGTCTTCTGAAGCAACTTCTTAAACTGGCTGAAAGATAACATAAAAAGAATGTAAGAATTATTAAATAATAATGTAAAACATTGTCTCAAGTAAATATAAACAAATTCCTTACAATAATTTGTTTTGCATGACCCATTCTTAAGCCTGTCCGCTGTAGAGAGGTCAGTTCCAGGGGGTAATGTCAATTGGGACCTTGAAATGATGTCTGTTATATAGAGGTGTCCGCTATAAAGTGTCCGCTACATGGAGGTTTTGTTATGAGAGTTTGACCGTCGTTTCATCCGTTCCCAAGAAAAGTGTCCTTTGTAGAGAGGTGTCCGCTATAAAGGATGTCCGCTATAAGGAGGTTTTACTGTAACTTTGTACGCACATTAAGAAAAGTTTTTTAAACCCTACAACACTTTATGTGCTTGATGCAAAAACAGAAGCGTGATTTATACATACGTTCAAAAACAACGTAAAATGGACGGAAGAAGCTCTCAAATGAGACGAAGCAATGAAAAATAGTAAAAAACAGCGAAAATATGTTGCAAACACCATTTTCACTTTAAATATTTAAACATAAAACCTACAAAA
Organism: Hydractinia echinata; assembly: GCA_030067915.1. NCBI lineage: Eukaryota > Metazoa > Cnidaria > Hydrozoa > Anthoathecata > Hydractiniidae > Hydractinia > Hydractinia echinata. The sequence continues at coordinate 1,817,932 of JASGCC010000049.1, read as the reverse complement.
TATGTTCTTTCTTCTTTGTTCTTTTTCTGTCCGAACACGGATTGTCTGATTTTTATACAATGACGCAAAAATGTTGAACATAACCTTTATGTTGTTCTACTCTAGATATCCCCACAAATATCCCCACTCTCGTCCCCAGAGTTTTTTTGCCTTTCTGATATGAGAGAAGATTTTTACCGTCTTCTCTTATATATCAAAAAGGAAAAAAGCCTGGGGACGAGGGTGGTCTCAACCCCATATCCGATTGTTAATTTTTATTCCGACCCTATCCCCCATTTGTTAATTTATTGAGATAACCAAAGTATTTAAATCATTTGATTCTTCTATTTGAAAAGATTTCTCTGCTGCTTAAACTCGATATCAATGTTGGTACCCATCAACTGAACGCAAGAAAGATATATAGCAAACATTGCATGATCATGAAACACCGTTAATATAGTGTCAATACGCTTATATGAATGTTTTATGCGCCCAAGTTTACATTGCATAGGTTTCTTATTTTATAAAATTTGGAGCAGGCTTCATGCTGTTCAATGTAACAATAGGAACGCGTTAAAGGCGTCGAGGTGTTGTTGGAAAATTCTCTTGTTAGTTTAAATTTTACATGTAGTGCCTTTAAGTCCGAAGCTAGTCAGAAGTTATTTTTTGTCCGTTCGTTCTGCAGCAGTGTATCTAATTTTTCAAAACCAGATCATTTGGAATTTCTATTGCAGCTCTTAAAATATCAGTGCTATGTTATTTTCTTCTTTCCACAATACTTAAGTTCAAACATATATTTTCGAAACTACAGTTTTCAGTAACCAATTGATTGTCCATTCCTATTTCCCTTTGAAAGATGTTTCGACTTCGTTGTGAACGGTTAGTGTCTTGGAATTGCATTCAGACAGCCAATAACTTGTTGTTGTTAGCAGCATACTCTCTATTTCCGTAAAATCACACACGGGGAACACCGCCGCAGCTTAGTGGTTATAACTCTCACACTTTGTGCGGGAGATTGGGGTTCGATTCCCCTTGGCGGCGATTCAATATGGGCGAGTGGATATTACCATGGCCCTGGGTTACCTCAAGCCATGTGAGGGAAATTGGGGAGATGGCGCACTGTGTATGCGGACCCTAATTGGGTCAGCATAGCTCGAGATGAGCATTAAATACTTCCCATCGAAGTCATGACCTCTCCTGGAAATAATAGACAGGGTATATACTTCGATATTTGTGAGGCTAGCCATGTAAAATATGCACATCTATCTATCTAACAACATGGAGATAATGTCAACTTTGTTCCAGCTTAAAGCATAGCGTAGGGGAAAAAGGACATTACTCGAACATGACATCCTTTCCCCACCAACAACAAACAGTTAAAACATAAGACAATATCAAAATTTAACAGTAAATAAACCGTAGTCTCTAAAACAGTTCAGGGATAGACGCTTATCCCGTAACATAATCACGCAAGTGTGCTGGTGGAATGTGTCTTCTTCGTCGTGTATTGGGCAACGTTCAATAGCGTCTTGTGTGCCGCCATTGTACACTACTGTGGAGGAGTTTGTTTCATGATGCTCACTCTTGTGGTTTGTTACTGTGGTCGATTTGTAGTTGAGCATTTTCGTCAATATCGTTGTCACTGTGATGACTTAGCATTGGAACTTTTCTCCTCTTCTTCATAAGGAATAGTTGCATTACTTTGTTTGCCTTCTCCGGGACCAATAAAGTCTGAGGATGAGTAACTATCTTTATTGTGGCAATCAGCGCACCACCAGGGTGATACGCTTTGTTTTCTTTCAAATTTGTTCCTTGTCTGTAACGTTCTACATGTGTTATTACGCTTGAACAACTGGTTTCCTCTTTAAAGTTGAACAGCATTATCTTTGATATCAATTACTTTAGCTGGTATATCGTCCAGATGGATATCATGTGAAAAGGCGCGTCGATGTGTTTCAGCATATGATTCATTTTCATCTTTCTCTCATGATTTCGATCTACCTGTTGCAACTGTGTTGTTTTTTACCATCGGGCGGTAAGTGATTATTATTGGAAAGCTTATCTCGAATTTCCCTTTCGAACATAGTGCAGCTGGTGAAAGTCCAGTTGTCGCATCTGGCGTGGCTCTGTATGTAACACAACAGCGCCTTATTCGAATGTTGACAAGCTGCAATAAATGTTTATATTGTTTTCATAAGCAACCAATTAAACCGTGCTACTTCACCGTTAGACTGAGGGTGGTAAGGATCAACTCTACGATGCTTGACATTGTATTCAGCCATCAGAATCCAGCACTTATAAACTGTGGTTCACTGTCCGTCACAATTCCGCTTGGTAGGCCATAGCGACAAATAATTTTCTTAGCTTATTGACAATAGCTGGGGTATCAACTTGGTGATATAACTGAGCTAACGCCATAGGGGGACCACATATTTTAGGTGTAAGTGGCTAAAATATAAGGTCCCCACTTTGGTTATAGCCGAATAAATTCAAGAAAAACTCACAGTTGGTACCAAATATTTCGTGTATGGATGCTTGAATTAAAAGGTATTGCATGATCATGAAACACCGTTAATATAGTGTCAATACGCTTATATGAATGTTATATGCGCCCAAGTTTACATTGCATAGGTTTGATATGAATAGGTCTCTTATTTTATAAAATTTGGAGCAGGCTTCATGCTGTTCAATGTAACAATAGGAACGCGTTAAAGGCGTCGAGGTGTTGTTGGAAAATTCTCTTGTTAGTTTAAATTTTACATGTAGTGCCTTTAAGTCCGAAGCTAGTCAGAAGTTATTTTTTGTCCGTTCGTTCTGCAGCAGTGTATCTAATTTTTCAAAACCAGATCATTTGGAATTTCTATTGCAGCTCTTAAAATATCAGTGCTATGTTATTTTCTTCTTTCCACAATACTTAAGTTCAAACATATATTTTCTAACTACAGTTTTCAGTAACCAATTGATTGTCCATTCCTATTTCCCTTTGAAAGATGTTTCGACTTCGTTGTGAACGGTTAGTGTCTTGGAATTGCATTCAGACAGTCAATAACTTGTTGTTGTTAGCAGCATACTCTCTATTTCCGTAAAATCAAACACGGGGAACACCGCCGCAGCTTAGTGGTTATAACTCTCACACTTTGTGCGGGAGATTGGGGTTCGATTCCCCTTGGCGGCGATTCAATATGGGCGAGTGAATATTACCATGGCCCTGGGTTACCTCAAGCCATGTGAGGGAAATTGGGGAGATGGCGCACTGTGTATGCGGACCCTAATTGGGTCAGCATAGCTCGAGATGAGCATTAAATACTTCCCATCGAAGTCATGACCTCTCCTGGAAATAATAGACAGGGTATATACCTCGATATTTGTGAGGCTAGCCATGTAAAATATGCACATCTATCTATCTAACAGCATGGAGATAATGTCAACTTTGCTCCAGCTTAAAGCATAGCGTAGGAGAAAAAGGACATTGCTCGAACATGACATCCTTTCCCCACCAACAACAAACAGTTAAAACATAAGACAATATCAAAATTTAACAGTAAATAAACCGTAGTCTCTAAAACAGTTCAGGGATAGACGCTTATCCCGTAACATAATCACGCAAGTATGCTGGTGGAATGTGTCTTCTTCGTCGTGTATTGGGCAACGTTCAATAGCGTCTTGTGTGCCGCCATTGTACACTACTGTGGAGGAGTTTTGTTTCATGATGCTCCACTCTTGTGGTTTGTTACTGTGGTCGATTTGTAGTTGAGCATTTTCGTCAATATCGTTGTCACTGTGATGACTTAGCATTGGAACTTTTCTCCTCTTCTTCATAAGGAATAGTTGCATTACTTTGTTTGCCTTCTCCGGGACCAATAAAGTCTGAGGATGAGTAGCTATCTTTATTGTGGCAATCAGCGCACCACCAGGGTGATACGCTTTGTTTTCTTTCAAATTTGTTCCTTGTCTGTAACGTTCTACATGTGTTTATTACGCTTGAACAACTGGCGGTAAGTGATTATTATTGGAAAGCTTATCTCGAATTTCTCTTTTGAATATTAGTGCAGCTGGTGAAAGTCCAGTTGTCGCATCTGGCGTGGCTCTGTAACACAACAAAAAAAATTTCCAGCGCCTTATTCGAATGTTGACAAGCTGCAACAAATGTTTATATTGTTTTCATAAGCAAACAATTAAACCGTGCTACTTCACCGTTAGACTGAGGGTGGTAAGGATCAGCTCTACGATGCTTGACATTGTATTCAGCCATCAGAATCCAGCACTTATAAACTGTGGTTCACTGTCCGTCACAATTCGCTTGGTAGGCCATAGCGACAAATAATTTTCTAAGCTTATTGACAATAGCTGGGTATCAACTTGGTGAAATAACTGAAGTTCAAGGTTCCGATTGTGGTAGTCGGCACACACCAGCAAGTTTTTTAACTGTTAAAAAGGGTTTGCAAATATCATATGCAACTATAAACCATATGGACGACTGGGTAACTTAGTCATAGCAAGCGGTGTTGGTTTTGGAGCCGGCTCCACCATTTGACCAATACAACGCGACTTGACTTCTTCATGATTCATTTTGTTTCACCAAACTTTTGTTCGAATGCGTTGCTTTGTCCTGAATATCCCTTGGTGTCCCTTGTGGGCCCTTGGTGTCCCTTGTGGGCCAAGGTCAAATTTTCTGTCAGAGTGTCTAGAAGCAAGAACGTTTTTTTTAAAAAAAGAATTCGCAATTAAAAAGTGTGGTAACCATGGCCTTATTTTTGGGGAAAGGACCTTGTACTGATACTTTCCCATAAAGAATTAGTTATTCGAGTTGTGTTAACCTGTTGCTTGTTTTATTTCTTTTTGTGAAGTTGCCATACAGAGTATATGTATTTTTAGTCAGGTGATCAGCAGATGTCATATGTGGCAGGAAGATTGATGGAGATAAGAAGTCAAAGCGTGTTAACACCTGGTCAAAACTGTTAATGGGTATGGTGCGAAGCGAATGACCCGTCTTTCGGTGGACAATTTTGAGATGTTTTTGCACAAATAATGATGTCGGCTGAAATGTTACAAAGACAGTGCAAGCCCTGTAATACCCGTTCCATGTCTTCAATTTCGTAAATAAGCTGTATATAACGAAATACGCCTTTTCCTAAAGCAAACGCAGAAATGTCTCTGGTATCATCATCGTCAAGGGTGATTTGATGATAATCTTATTTCAAGTCAAGTGTGGTAAAATATTTGCATTGATTGAACTCATACCAGAATTCTTCCAGAGTTTGGAATATAATATTGTTCTTGTATTATGAACGTATTTGCAAGTCGTATATTGCCATTAATTTTTTGGACAACCTGCAAAGGATTTACCATGTGGGTGGTTTGACAGCTTTCTTCAAACCTTTAGTTCCAAAAGCTTGCCGATTTTGGATTCAATTTTATTTTGAAGGAAAATGGGTAAACGTCTTAGTGGTTGAGCAACTGGAGCAAGAACCTTTACTTGTACGCCATTGAGATGACCAAATCCTGTAAAAAGATCATCATATGCAGTGACGAATGAATTACCCGGAAAAATTTGTACTTTACAAATATACTGTTTGGGAAAAAATAAATCGTAACAAAAAAATACAGGAATTAATATCTCAATTATTTCACCAGGCTTAATTTTGTGCATTATATGTTGTGTATATTTTTAATCAAAAGCGTTGAAACAGATTAACAACAAAAAAAAAACACCAACAAAGATTTAAACAGGATTTCAAATTAATTCGAAGTCAAAACGACTTAGTTGAACATACTAACGAAGAGATGTCTAATTTACTGAAGGAACGCAATCTTGTCCCCAGGGCTTCTTTTCGCATTCTGATATGGGGCTACCGCGAAAAAGGTAGCTCTGGGAATGGCCAGTAAAAATACCCACCTAAAGTGGGTATTTTTTAAAAGAACTGTTTGCCTTGCTTGTCCAGATTTTACCCTAGGACATTCGGAGGTAAACGATAACAAAAGTAACAAGATACAGGCGCTGCATAAACTATCTCGCTATTAAAAATGCACAACTATGAAACATCCACAATGCGGACCCAATTCTACAATTTCTGCTAACAAAAATACAGCCTATCATCCATGGTTAAAAGTCGCGCGATTGAAACGTTTATGGTCTTAAACGGCATTTAGGTGACAAAAAATCAAAATTTTGATGTCACCATCATGTTCAGCATACTTTTTTTGTTATCTGTGCCAAATTTTGTCGAAAATAAAGTAGTTTTAATTTCGGACCAATTTTGGCCTAAAATGACATTTAAGTGACAAAAAATCAAAATTTTAATGTCACGATCATGTTCGGCATACTTTTTTTGTTAACTTTGCTAAATTTTGTCTAAAATAAAGTAGTTTTAATTTTTGGACCAATTTTGGCCTAAAATGACATTTAGGTGACAAAAATCAAAATTATGATGTCACTATTATGTTCAGCATACCTTTTTGTTAACTGTGCCAAATTTTGTCGAAAACAAATACCAATTTTGGCCTGAAACGTCATTTAGATGACTTCCAAGTACTTAGAGAGTTTAGGTACGAAGTTTAAATCTGTGACGTTGCAATTGACCATTTGGGACATTTAGTTAGTTACGAGTTGGAAACCTATCCTCGCAGGCGAGATAGTAAAAAGAAAAAAAAAGTAAAAATAGTTACCAAGATGAGATTCGAACACACGACTACTCCCGTGTCGGTGCTCAGAGAGCCAAAAATTTCCATTTTGGGACGGACAGCTGTATTTGAATACTCCTCGCAGGCGAGATAGTAATAACGCGGCGAGTAGTATCTGTCTAGCTGATCTGAAAACATAATGGCAAAAATTAGCTAGCTAGGTAGCGGCATATAATGGCCACTGGTTATGGAAAATGTAATCCTTCCACCTTCGCCCTCGATGTCAAAAAGGCAAGAACCCCTGAGGGCGAAGTTGTCTTTGTTTTTAAATTTGGACCTTGATCAGTTTTTTGGCTAAAGAAATCTGAAATATATTTATTTTGAAGTTCTCGGCTACCTATAGGAGTTGTATACTTTCGTTTCGTGTTCTTGAATTACCCCAACATAAAATACAGTATTTATGTTTCAGCTATTTTAGTTATGTATTATGGTTCAAAGCGAAAGTGGTTTTGCTAGTTATCTAACTCTTTTTTACTGCACGGTTGCTGGTTACGAAATTGATATAGCAGCTTAAGACTATGGTTACACGTAGACAAAGTATAACTTATGCCGGCATGAACGTTCATACTGGCACCAAGTGAGTGTGCGTTTACATGTAGCTTTTCGGAAAATATTCATTTTCTCACTGATGATGGATATTTTCCGAATAGCTTCTGCTTTAAAATTTTTTTTTTTATTTATTCACAAAAACAAAACATATTTACTATTGTCGTACTGCAATCATTTAGTTTGTCACAGAAATAAAAGTTGATAAATAAACTGTCATCATTTTTGTAAGAAAGCACGAAAAAGGGGAAAGGGGCAAATATTTTAACATTACACCTTTTTTTATAAGAAACACGATGTTTTCAGACGAGGCTGAGAACTACCAACTCGCGGAATATGAAAATTTAAAAAGTAAATTGATCCAGGGATCTTTCTTAAATAACAGAAATTTGCAGAAAATCTCCTTAAAAGTTAAATGCACCCAGACTGAACCCAAAAAGTATTTCTTATAAAATAACGTGTAAAATCATTAAAGAAAAATACAACAATAAATAACCAACCAATTCCATTTCGTAGCAATATACAAAACAGACCATAAATTTCAAGAAATGTTTCACTAAAACCAAGTAGTATTTTTAGCCGTTTTTTATAGATCGGTTGAATTCTTCCTCACAAAATCTACGCAATTTACAGCAATATAAAAATTCTAATCTCTTCTTATGCTTCTATATAACTCTTCTAACTTCAAAGAATCTCTTCAGATAATAGACTTGTCCCAAAGTCATACATACCAGGATCAAACTTTCAAAAAACGCCCACCACACAACACGACTGTTGGTACTGTCGTTAACTAAAACAGAAAAAAGTAGAATGAGAAAATGACAAATACATCATTACATCCTTTTAAAACAAATTAACGGCGAAACTGCTTGTGAAGTTGTAGGAGAATTTCTGGGAAGTTGATTTGTTGCTTCAGTTCAGTGGCATGGTGGTCAAAGAAATCTCTACAATCTCTACTATAAAAGCCGTTGTCTGTCTATCAGCTCAAACCGAGTCATACTACACCATGCACAACATTAGAATGCAGTGAAAATATCTCAATAAATAAAATACTATATGTAAAGGAGTTTTAAAATATAAACGGTCCTTGGCATAAAAACGTTCAATGATTTTCCTTGACTTTTTAGTGACTTGTTGCCACCAGGCATCATGTAAAAAGAAAAAGAAAACATACTGGCTCTATGTACACGATCACGAACTTCCATATATTCTTGCTCATGTTTGACACCAGCCAATGATAATGTTAATTGCTGGATCATATCATTAAGTTTATCATGATGTTCTATAAACATAAAAGCAGAAATAAAAACAAAAAACTCGAAAAACTTACTCTTACATGTTAAACAAACACCCTCCCTCTCGCCCGCACTAACCCTAACCCTAACCCTAACTAGAATCCTGTCCACTTTTTATATGGCACCTATGCAAGCATAAAAAACAACTACATCCTACCTGCATCCTCCTTGCTAGTATCTTTTGGTGGCTCACCAATATCCATACTAAATTTCACTATTTTAGGAGTCATTGTTGACATTTTGTTGCTGAAGCAATAATTGTATACACCTTCCATGTGAGCTGCAAAAGTATATTTTCCACTTGTTTCTCGCTCACCTTGGTAGATCACCTTTTGATCAGGACCAACTATCTGCAAAAAGAATATGGTGATGTGTTATTTTTTTCCTTAAAGCATAACATTACTGTGCAATAATTGTAAGAACACCAAACTTTCAGTTAAAAGCACTGTCTGACTGGACTGTATTTGTAAGAGGAAATCAGCTTTTGCAAGCTCCAATTTTTGACAACCTTGTTATTTTTCATTAGCTTCTGTTTTAAAATAAACTTTGGATCAACTACATGAATAGCTTTGCATAGTTAATTCATTCCTTTGTATTTTTTAACAATAGGCTTTTGTATATTTCAAAAGATTCTTGGGTAGAATCACGAAACGTTGTTTAACGAAAAATATCCATATTAAAAATTTTTCTGACCACCTTTTCATAGCTGGTTCGACTCTGGTAATAGACAATTTAGGAAGAATTGTAATTATATAAAAGGAAAGTTGCGATCTGTCTAATAGCCATGCTTAGATTGTGCTTATTGGACCAGAACATATACTTAGTTGTTGTTTTTAGACCAGCAAACGTTCTTGATAAACTTTACAAAGCTTCTCAGTTCTCTACTCTTTAGGTTTATTTATTTATTTATTTATTTTATTTAAAGTCGATAAAATATAAAATACAGATGAAAATAAAAAATAATATAATAAAGGTTCTACACAGAGTGGAGTAAAACATGTGTCACACTCATAAGATGTATTTTTCCAGGTGATTTTTCTACACAACATGATCAGCTAACTCTTTCTTTTCCTGATTAAGATATTTTTTTGAGGAAACGTCTACCAAATAGTCTGTGTATTTAAATTAAAATTGACAGTAGCACAAGGCAAATGATACATAATTGCTGCTAAAAGATGAAGATACAGAGCCACAACCAGTTTTAAAACTAGTGGCTCTGGCTATAACTCTCACACTTTGTGCGTAAGACCAGGGTTTACTTTCCCTGGGCTGTTATTCAATATGGGAAGTGAATGTTACTATAGCCCCAGGTTAACCCCAGCCATGTGAGGGAAAGGGAAGGATGGAACACTATGTGGGATGTTGCAGGAAGTTGTCTAGTAGAAAATAAATCAAAATGAGCATTAAATACTCCTGGACTCCTGATCTAAGCCATGGCCTCTACTTGAAATAATTGACTGGGTATTTCCTTTGATATTTGTGTTTTTCTATATCTTTGTTTTGATTTCAAAAATGATGTGCACATAATTTATGATCCAAATCCAAAAACCGTCAGATTGGACACAAATGAGAGATAAATTATTTCAGTGTTAGAAAACATCTTGTTAGTTTTAAAGAAACCAGGTGAGTGGGTGATTGCGAATAATAAGTCCAATAAGTCAGAAAACATATATATCTCTCTATCTCTATCTCTATCACTTAACTTTGACAAAAGCAATGCCAGACAAGAGGCAACTTTTTGAATTAAATTGGTGGTTGTCCTCTGAAACCGCCCGCACTTTCACGAACTCGCCCGAAGCATTCCTGAAATAGAATTCCTTGTAACATATCATGTGGACGAAAGTTGGAAGAAGGCGCTTGAAAAGAAAGGAGTTAATAAAGTTTGTATATAAGTTATTTATCAAGTAAATCTTATTAAAAACCATCAAAAACAGTTCTTTTAAGAACTTCACTACCACATAGTAAGTTTATTTTAATTTTTATAGTTTTTAGAATCATTTGTGGTGAATCTATGTATGCGGCTTATCGGCACCCTCATCGCCCAGACATACTGCAAATCACAAACAAACTTGTTGAAAGTTTGTTGGTGTCAGAATTAAATTTAGCTATAGCTATAGCTTATAATTTACTTGAAAAATATATATATACATATATGATATATTTTTGTCACGAGGACTAAGCTTTATGCTAGCTAGAAAGCTATAGCTACCTTGACATCAATATCAAGAAATCCACCATCTGCAACTTCAAACATTAAAGCCATTCGAGTTCCTGGATTGACTCTGTCATGGAAACATTCTTCTCCGTGTGCATCGATATTTACAAAGTAGGCCAGAGAACCATTTAGTAACAGTGAAAAAAATAATAAGGATAGCATCTTCATAGCTATAGCTACTTTGTTCTAGCTAGAAACAAAGATCAGCATTTAAAACAATCAAGATTATGGCTACCATTAATAATCGAGGCAAAGGACGACGTGTTCATACTAGCCTGGATAAACATCCTAGTAGGCTAAGTTCCACTGTTACAGAGGGCCGGTGGTAAAAAAGGTCCAAAGAAAAGCAGGTTTGTCCAACCTCGTCCCCAGGACTATTTGCTTCTCAACGGCGCTGCGCTTTCTGATAGTTCTAAAAAGGTGCTGGGGTCGAGCTTGAGGTTTGTCAGAATTCGCTTGTTTTCTAATGGTACGTACATGCGTATATAAACTTTCTTCCATCGGATTTTTTTTTGTATTTAGCGAATAAGAAAAAAAGTGAAACGGAGTCCATATCGCATCTAGAATCTAACTCGCCATCCTCGATCCCGGGCCTGTAGCTTTTTTTATATGAGGATAAAACTCGTACGCGTTTCATCCTCATATCAAAAAACGCTACAGGGCCTGGGATCGAGGTTGGTAACTCGCAAGCATCGGTTTTAAATAATAAAAGGGTAGGCAAATATCAAAATAACAAAACAAGGATTACGCGTTTCATCCTCATATCAAAAAACGCTACAGGCCCTGGGATTGAGGTTGGGATTACGTAGACTTCATATAGCGTCCAGTAGTTATGATGCTGCGGATTGGTGCAACCGCGTTCGTACGCTCTAATTAGTAAAAAAAAAAAAAAAAAACGTCTTAAAATGCGAATAAGGGATTGTTCACAAATGATGCCAACCTCCAGATTTTGACAGCTCCCTCTGTCAATCATATTTGCCACAAATAAATAAATAAACTTACAACAACACCAAAATAAAAAATTTAATAACGATTTAACAGTTCAACATGGTTCCACTTAAGAATTAACAACGCTTGATTATTCAGGATCGAACGAGTGACACAACATTTCCGAGTTCCATATCTGTCAGTTGGTGGTCCCGAGCGAAGGCGGATCTGCAACCTTTCAGGCAAAGTAGTGTCGATCGCAGCAGACTAAAGTAAATTTTAGTTAGTCCCTCTGTCAATCTGCGTCAACTTTGCATCAGTCAGCGTCAGTTCGTTCTCTAGGTATCTTACCACAGCTGAAATGGCCCCATTGGGATTTCGTGTTCTTGTTGTATATATTTATATTAGATCGGAATGTGATCGCTCTGTGCGTGTTCCGTGTCGTCTCATGTGGCTTGTTGTTGTAGATAATTATATATTAGGGAACTGTTCTCGTTGTGCGTGTTGTTCATGCCCGTGTCGTATCGTATTGTCTCTCCTGTTAATCGTGCGTAACCATGTATATATATTGGCTGTCCTCAATTTAAAGGGCATTCTGTACTGTGCGAGTCTTTGTAGAGAACAGTTTACTACGTTGAAAACTTTACAAAATTCATATTAAGAATAGTATTTGGACCGTCATTTAAAGTGTATTTTTCTCGATACAAACGCGCAGCTACAAAGCTGTTATACCTTGTGAATGAAATTTTACTTACCAGTCTATACTGCAACATAAAAACCAAGTTTTGGAAAAAACATTTTGCAGAATAAAAATTAAGCCATTTTTCGTATGTTAGAAAAGCATCTATCAGTTTCTTGGAAATATGTTGTGGAAGAGCGAACCAAATCACGAGAAAAAAAATATTTTTGGCTGCTGTTTTCTAAATTTCCGAAAAGCATCAAAGAAGTTATAAAACGCTTTTGCTATGATACTACTATGTAAAGTATATGAGACATAATTTCATTTTATTTGTGATGCTTGCTGCTGTTTCGACTAAGTCTTGGAAAAATCTGGATCCGCCCCTGGCAGGTGTGAAGCTTTTTCATCCATCTGTATTTTTTTATGAAAATGGTTATTTCTGTGTTGTTATAATAGTTCTTTTTGTAGATTTTGGGGACATTAGAAAATTTAATAGATTTTGCGGATGCTTCAAAACAATGTGTTGTTCCTATGGTAACGAAAGAGCTAAGCATTTCAATTTTTTAATTGTCTTAGTGGCAATCTTTTCTTCCGCAATATCTAGCCAGGAGCAACAATTTGCAATCTCTTCTTCCGCAATTCAAATAAAAAAGTTTAAATTCGCAATCTAATTTTGTCGATTTCCAAGAAAAATTCGAGTTACTTCTGTCCCTGTATATGAAGGGTTACAGGGAAATCCCCTAAAATTATTTGCATTTAAAAGACATTTTCAAAGGAATAAATCTTAATGACTAAGATGAAAAAAAATTTATCAAGCAATTTCGTGGAAAAATTCATGGATCATTGCTTCAATTCGTAATTTTAAAAATTCCGCAATTTTTGACACAATATCAGATCCGCAATCTTTAGTTCCACAATTTCATGATTGTATCACCAATTCGTAGTGCCGGAATTAACGATTCCGCAATATTTTCGTCCGCAATATTTTCGTCCGCAATATTTTCGCCCGCAATATTTTCGTCCGCAATATTTTCGCCCGCAATATTTTCGTCCGCAATATTTTCGTCCGCAATATTTTCGTCCGCAATATTTTCGTCCGCAATATTTTCGTCTGCAATATTTTCGCCCGCAATATTTTCGTCCGCAATATTTTCGTCCGCAATATTTTCTTGCCTTAAGATGGTTCTATCGCTGTCGTCGAAATATGTAACTATCTAGAACAATTCTGGATTCTTGTTTATGGTCACAAGTGGTTGTGGAAACACGTTGTGTCTCAAGTTTTTATTGAACTTTCATCGAATTTTCTTTTTGATAGGGATGAAGGATGTGGAGAAGCTCATTCCTTTTTCTTTTCTTTTTTTCACAATCTCAAGACATAGTAGATACAGGTCATGAACATCTATTTCTTTTGTTCACCAATGATACTAAAACTGTTGTTGATTAACAAATACAGGCATATTTACAGGTACTTTATCTACCAAATGCAATTCAAAGAAATTTGTCGGATTTCTACTTATCTGGATGGGATCGTAAAATAATGATCAACTTTCTCTTTACTTCATATGTAGGGATAAAAAAAAAGAGGACGATGAAATAATGTCTATCCGAGGGGCTACCATGGATGGTCTTGAGATATGAAAAGTTTTGCAAAATAGAATGGGAAGATTGTATAAAAATGATAGAATAAAACCGATAAAATTGTTCCTTATGGTAGTCAAAAAAAACTATTTGTTTTTTTTCTGAAATTATTAAAATAATGGAGTATTTTCTCCTCTTCCTCCCCCTTCCCCAGATTGCTGCAGGTCTGTGTGAAACAGGTGTAAGAAAAAGCCAAACAAACAATCGTCAAAACAAGATGATTATTGACACAAATTTTGTCATCGTCAGTGTGGAGACGTTATGAAATTTTTATATATTGTTACGCCGCAGCTTGCTTGTCCCGCATTTTTCTTGCTTGTCCCGCATTTTTCTCCCGCATTTTTCTCCCGATTACAAATTTTGACTGCTTAAGCAACCGTTGGCGCTAAAATATTTTTCGCCATGGTTTGCGTAAACTTTCCACGCTCTTAATATGAACAGCAATAATTGTAACATAAAGAAAAAAAGTATTTAGCTTTAATAAAAATATGTTGCATTAAGATAATCGCCAATATTGTCTACATTTACAAGTTTTAATAATCTTGAAAATAAATAAATATAAATAAATAAATAAATATAATAATATTTACTCTTATGTCTAGATAGATATTTTTACAATTTTTTTTAATTCCACAATACAGCAGATGGCAGATAAATAAAACAACAAAAAACAACAACATAACAACATCAACAAAACAAAAACAAAAAACAACAACAGTGGAGAAGATCGTAGGTTCAAGCCCCGGTCGAGTCATCTATCGAAACTTTCTACTTAACCTTCAGTATGAGAGTATAATATCTTGGGCGGTTGTGCAGTTGGCAGATTTTTGTGCTTGCACGGCTTTCGTGGCTTAACTACGAGATGTAAATGCAATAGGACCTCCTTTCGCAGTACCATCATTGATAACAGTACCAAAAGGAACTAAAGAGGCCACCATGGATAAATAGTTGTAATAATAGTGATAACAACAACAACACCAACAACAACAACAACAAACATAGAAAAACCTGACACGCAACACCTCAAAGTAAATCAAAACAACATCAGTTTGTTTACTGATTATTTGAATTAACTCATGTCTTGAGATTCGTCATAAAATCTTTTTATAATCACACCAGGTGGTATATTTTTCTCACACCAAAGCTGTGACATATTACCCAGCATGGGAGCGTGACTGATATATCCGGCATTAAAATGATAAGTCTGTATAATTAATCATTTTCGTGATGTATTTATACGAACCTGGCGCTATGGTAACGGTTTTAAATAAAGCGAATGTTTTTTATGGGTTGTGTAAAACACCAGCTACGTATACATAATTTCTGAAATGATGAATGGAGATTATTTTTGCAAACATCAGCATTTCTCTTCGATAGTAATATATTGCAAGTTCGTCACTATTTTCACGAAAATGATGATTTTACGCGACTGTTCTTTCTAATTTTAAAATTTCTTCTTTTTTTGTATATATTGTTTTTATCCTATTTTTGTCGCTGTATCAACTTGCCTTATTCATATCTTGCCTCCGTTGCACTTTGCTGCAGTTACATCTTGCTCTAATCACATCTTGCTCCAGTTACATCTTGCTCTAATCACATCTTTGCTCTAGTCACATCTTGCTCTAGTCACATCTTGCTCCAGTTACATGTTGTCTGAATTAGTTACATGTTGTCCCTATTACATTGAGCCCTTTTGTTTTCTTTTTAAAAGACATGGTGTCACCATTTCACTTGTCTGGCATCTTTGCTTTTAAGACACATTCTCTTCGGCAAATGAACTTACTTTGAACACACACCAGTGCATGTTGTATATCATCATTGGGTATACTCAAGCATTGACTCAGCTTTCTGGAGCATTCCATATGGCAAAACTGAACTAGCTCAAGTGGCTTGGTATCCACCAAAGCAAAGATGGCGCTCGAAAAGAAGAACAGACAGATCAATCTCTTCGTGCTCATTCTTTGCCGGACTTTCAAGTCGATTTGAATGTTAAGTCAGTTGGATAAGAATATAATCCTCACACTGGCTGATTCATTGGCCTTTTAAGGAGACAGCTCGATAAGCAATTGATTGTTCTATTTCTTACATAATTATGTTTGAGATTAGAGAAAGCGTGGGCAAGAACAATCTTTCTCTCTTGTGACCTAAGTTCTTTTTCAACATTTCTTATTATCAGGTAAAATATATTCACTCTGAAAAATAGGTAGCCCACACGCTTTTGTACCGCAACACCAGGCTAAAATCCTTGAAGACTTAGCAACTGGTAAAAAAGCACTACTGTTGGTCTTAATATCTTTAGTTGGAGATGTGGAATCAATATTTATTAAGTGGGTTTACTTTCAACTTTCGCTGTAATACAAAGTACTTCTCATTCTTGGTTAAAGCTTACCTCCCACGAAAAAACAAGTTGGACTCATTTGAAAGAGCTTGAAAATTTTTCTATGAATCTTTTTATTTTTTTGAAAAATCTGGATCGGTTCTCAAGATTTTTAAGTTTAGAAGTCATAATTATGCTAAATTAATGCATGACGTCATGTATTTGATATGAGGTGCTGTTTTATGGATTTATCAAGGTATGTGGTAAAGTAAATATGTTTTTGCTTATCCAGTTTTACATTTGGAACATATTTACATAAATATTAATATTTAGTTATCCTGATTATTTACCAGCCATTTTTTTCAGCATTTAACTTATGATATCAAAATTCATCATTATTAGCTAAATTCCATAGCCTATATCTCGGAAACCAATAAAGATATTTGCAACAAATAAAAAAGATTATTGGACAACTTTTAAATCTCTTTCGTAAAAATTAACTTGTTTTTTCACGAGAGGTAGGCTTCAAAGATTCAAAATAATCGAGGATGTGGAAAAAGATTAACTAAAGTTCTCCCATTACAACTCTTCCATTTCACCTCTTTTACAATACAAGCAAATTTTCAAATGAACGCGGTGTCTGGTAATTTAATATGAATTTATTGTTTTTATTGAAACCTTTCGACGATTATTTACCCAGAATCGCCTTTTTAGTCCCTATTGATATCAACGAGGGAGTCCTAATTAAAGCTCCCATCTCAGCTGCGACAGCCGTGTGAGCACAGCAATCTTCAAATAAACCGCCTAAGGATATAACTTGACCGGGGTTTGAATCCCAACAGCAATGGAAGAGAACACTTAGCCACAAAAAGAGTAGATCATAACTGATGAAGAACTAAAATTAATTGACTGGTGGATTAGGACAACAAGTTGATACCAAAAATTGCGCAAATTTCTAAAAATATAGATTAGTCTATTATCTCTGTTGTGTAAAAACTTTATTAAACTTGTTTTACATAAACTTCAAATCGCTTTTTCAAACCCGGTGGATGTGATATGCAGAAACAGGCTTGACTCGACTTTTGTGCATTGCTTTAGTAACTTCATCATACCATACTGTCGATAAGCTAGTCGATCAATATGATGCATGAATATACTAATATAAAATCACAGGTCATCTGACCTTGCATTTTTTTCTTCTGGATTGAATCAATTTATATCGAATTTTTACGGAAGAGTTCATTTGTACACGACGCAACATTCTAGAACACCAGGAGGGATGCTTAAGACTCATAGACGAGACAAGTAAAAAAAATGTTTCCGACTTTGTGTTTTGAATATTTCAAACCCATTTTCATTTGTTTGTTTCATTTGTTTCAAACATTGACTTTGCCGGAAGTTATGACCTTGAAGAATAGTCTGGTAACTCCCGCGCGTATAAACCGATTTCCGCATTTTATGTGGTGTTCTCCGATTTTTTAGTGCCCAGTCCACTTTTAGGTGCACGAAATGTAAACAGCGCGAAAATTGAATCATTTTAATAGCGTTTAATACTGTGTAAACTTTTAAAATGCCAGGTGCTAATTGCTCAATTTTTAATTGTAATGCATCTAGAGGCATACCGCCTGGTGTCTCTATATTTGGAATTCCCAAAG